>QNGE01006924.1:0-27066 GCA_008508345.1 Paragonimus westermani
TTATAAATAGTTAAAGAATCATTTCGCGCAATTAATTAGTAGAACACAAGGCATTAGCCTCTCGTTGTGGAGGACTTCATATACGTCAATTCCGTGGACTAGAGTTGGCCGCCTAGATGTCGATAGCATTTGTCGCAGTATGCTCTCTTAGGCTCGTAATGCAAGTATACCGTTTCCATAACATCCCACAAGTAGCCGGTAGAGATTATTTCGAGTAAAAATAAATGCGCCAGCCGAGATTAATGAATGCGATAGTTTCATGGTGGTGATGTACATGGTATCCAAATATGCAATTCGCTCCTCGTGTATACTTCCCAATATCAAACAAATCAAATGTTTGCACCACACCATAACTTCAAACTACGTTGCAAAACAACAGTTGCAACCATTATGAACGATAGCCTATTCAACTAAGTGTTCAATTTGAGGTCAAGAAGTTTTATCGATGAGATATTCTGGACGAGGGTAAATGTATTTCTGATTCTCATAGATTCAAAAAATTAAGCCTAACCAGGTGAAGAAAGAGACAGGTCATTTTGAAAGCGTGAATTAAATGATAAAACGTTAGAATGGCTCACTTTCCTTTGGTTTTGCTTGTGTTTGTGAAAACTGACATTAGTATTTGGGAAATGGAGGTGAAAACTGGAAACAGTGATAAACTTCACTGATCCAATAATGCAATGATACACTTTTCGCGTATCACTCTATTGCTATTTGATACAAAGGAGATCGATTTCGTAAGCTGGATGTTTAGTTAGCAACGTAACATCAGCTGCAGCAACGGCCCATTTATGGCAAAAATAATGTAGTGATTTGTCTTTCAGCTTCAGTAATATCACAAAAACTGAAAGACAAATGATTCCATCAGAATGCAACTTTCTACAAAACAGAGTGAACAATGACATTTGACTGGTCTAATCTTGTTATTAGAAATATGTTGTATTGTGGACAATATAGGCTTCACTATTTCGAACTTCATGCCGTGAGTTTGCACTTTCCTCCGCTTCAGACACTTTGAAATTTATGCCAGCAGTGGTTTCTTCAGTTGGGGCTCGGTCTTGTATAAATAGTATACAATGCATCCACAACATCACTAAGATATTTTCCAGTTAACTGGATCTGTCATCATTTGTCTTACACAGACCGTTTTCACTTTGTGCGTTTTGAGCGAGATTGAATCGACGAAGTTTCGGAGTTTCTTATAATCACTTCAACTAGACGACTATGATTTAATCAATAAATATTATCTTTATGCAGAAGATGAGTGTAATCCTGATCCCTATATTTGTATATGATCCATTCCTCAAGATATGCATTTCATCCCAGTGTTGAAAAACATCTGGCGGAATCAGTCATCACGCAGTTTGCCTACATGACATACAGACAACACTTTTGGCATGTGAATATGGATGCATGCAAGTAAGTTTACCAGCCCACGCTGCCCTGGGGATTCTTCTGATATTCCAATCAGTGGTATTCCAATGAACCTTAGAATATGTTCATGTTTTTTGTACCGCTGAAATTTGTTTGTGTGTGGAGAACTAACGCGTGTTACTAAATAATTTGCATGTAGCTGATTACTATCAATGAATATAATACTGTCAATAGGTCGGTTAAAAATTTTAGCTTGGAAAACGCTCCACAATTCGGTCACCATGTTACTGTTCACAATTATCATATTCTGTTGATGTTTGCTTATTGAGGATAACCAAGAGGTAATCTGTGTCTTTGTGGAAATGTGTAAACGATGTTTCAACATCACATATGGCCCAAATATTATTGTTTCAGGCACGTCTGTTGACTCGGTGAAGCATTTCGAGCAGAATACAAACATTTTCTATAATAACTACTCCAGAATTAAATACCAGGTATTCTTATGTAAGAAACTTGGAATAGGGATTATGCATTTTAGTTGAGTTTTCTTGGCAACAACAACCGCATACTTCTGTGAACTGTTACACCCGATTCCTATTTGTAAGCGCAAGTAATGTTCAGTTTTGTATTCACTTCACAATCATGCGATATGTTTGCGCGTATACAGTGTTTATGAACTATTGTACAGCATAAGCAGAAAGCGGCTTGAGTCTAGTCACTTTAGCACTCTTCTGTAATTCTACTGAGGATAGGCCATTCTCATTAAGAAGAATTAAATAACATCTTTTTTACCTAATTATATCTAGCACCCTTTCGTCGAGTAACAAGAAGCTTTTATAATTTCTTCAACAGAAAGCCGTTTTCTTACCCATTCACCTAATTAATTTCTTAACCATTCTGTGTAATGAAACTTGTTTCTTCCAAATTGTTAGTGGCTTGACTAAAAGTTTCCAGTTTGTAATCACCTGTTCCTTTCACACAGGAGAGATGAAATTTTGAATGACATATAGAACAGTGTTTGAATACAGCCGGCGTAAATGAAGTAAATAAGCAACGGTCACATTTGCTCACAGTTTTTGGGTTCTGACAAACGTTCCCACGAGCTTGTTTCAAACAAGACTGACTGCAGATTTTAAACGCATATGATATGTACGATGTGTCATGAAATGTATGCAAGTTAGACCAAATAAATAGATTTTACTTGGTACCACTCCATTGGTCTGAAAGTATACGACCCATTCACTACCGCTAATTCTCACCGTGCATTTTCACAGCAGCTCATAGTAACAATTAGTGGTTTGCACATGATGACGTTCAATCTAGGGTAAACATTTAACGAAGGGCATCACCTCCCTCTATGTTCATCGGATAGGGTTTAGTGTACTGTTATTTGAGCTAGCAATCCATCTATCTAATGACTATTTGGTCTCCAGTGATCACACGGACACCCCTGTGCCAAAATAGTTAAGACAGTACGAGTTGCTATCACTGAGTCGGAAAAGTCATTTCGTTAATTGCTCCGTTTCACCATACGCTGTTAGCCGATTTAACTCACAACCCTGTCAAGCCGTTTTACAATTCATACCTTACATGTATTTGAATGGGTAAATCGAATGGGGTATGTTGGTCACTTCCAGAAGACGCTTATTTAAAAAGAAGATTCATATTCAAACATCTCGTATTTTTAAGAACACGTTCATTTCTCAACAAAAACAGATGCATTTGTTGACGTTGACCGGTTATATGTTTCCAGACAATTGCTAAAATTCACACAAAACCACTAATTACAAAGAACAAGGCGTTTTAGATATCGGTTTGTGTAAGCAACAGTATACTGGAATCTGTACTAAAATGTGACTTGCCACCAGCAGTTTCACACTTCACATTTGAGAAATTACTCCATAGTATGAAATACTACTCATTCACGCTCAACGCAGAAAAGCAGAGGACGGTCTATAAACCACTTGCAATACAAGAAGCTTTCACATCTGCTTGCGTACTTTTACTCTGAAAAAGTAAGCAGTCACAAAAGAAATTGAGACTGGCTAATCCACTTTGAAAAAGGCTGGACGACTTAAAATAATTATATAACATCAATCGAACGTTATATTACAGACATTCGAATCAGCCTCTTTGTCCGTAATCAGGACTACGTCTGCAGGCAAATTGCACCTCTGGAGAAGAAGTTCCAGGTCACTTCACCCAGTTTCGTAATGTAGATTCCAGGGACTTTATTGCCAAAGGAGCTTCTCTATACAAGCGTGTTTTATATACTTTCAGTGAAATTATCAGAAAACTATCGTGTGAGATATTGACGTGAAATTTTACGCAGAAAGGTCTTCTGGAATATTATGCATTCATTAAATAACGTGGATTAAGCCTGTGCCTAGACGCCTAGTGGTGCTACCAATAAAACTTTATGTACTAAAGAGACATGTTGATGATATATCTTAACAGATTTTTCGAAAACAATGAGAGCCAGCTTCAACAAACTGAGTTATTCTTCTGAAATTTTGAAGCATAACACTTTTTTCTTTTATTTTCTTCAAGCGCGTTACTGACGGTTTGGATATTGCTTTCTTGGGCTTCCTCCTCGCCGTTCTTCTAGCACCTTGACAGGTTTAACGAAACAATCAAAACCCATTAGTGGTGTGTGTAAACGCCATATCGCAAATGATCAAAGTACTTGAAGTGCAGCGGAAGATACAGAAACTTAAACTTGAGGTTATGACTTGAAGCGATTTTGAATTTGTCACTGTCAGACTGTTTTCCGGCAGAGTTTGGACAGTTGATTGATCGATTTTTTCAACCCAAAATACTCCACTTATTTTCAGTGGAAAATTTGGAAAGTAAAAATTAATCTTTGACTAAATTTTCGCTCATCACCGTGAGGTGATCGCGTTTGAGATATGTGACCGTCAGCCCACTCAACAGCCACCTTATATGCTCAACCATGTGAAATTGCGCTGACAATCTTTGATTGAAAGTGCCATATTTAAGGTTCTCTGAAAAAATTTTCTGCAAAGAGAGAGATAATCCGTTTTGAGTTCCGCTAGAGATTACATTACTTAAGCAGGAAAAATCTGACAGGGTTACAGATTTTTATGGAAAAGTGTGGCACTAAATACTGATTTGTGGCTTTTACTTCAGAACATCCAGCATCAAATGCGGCATCACAATCACATAAAAAAATGTTTTCAAAAATCTTTCCGCTAATTTTGTACCAACAAAAAAACAGCTCTTGGAATGCTCGTTATCACACGTGCTTGTAAGTTGACTGTCTCATTCTCCGCTGCTAAATCGTGCAAGACAAGGTTCAGGAGACTGCAGGAGTTTCTGGAATTTCTAAACTCCAAATTGTAGCTAGTAGTTTGCTCAAGAGACAACCGCATCAAAGGAACTAAAAACCGTCATAAGTGATCGATCTTTCTCACACATACCGTCAGAGCATGCGCAATATTCATTTAAAAAGCTTTCGAGATTTATTAATGAATTCGGCTTTTTTGTAATACTACCGTCATAAGCAATATTGAGCTATTACCATTTGAGGTGACAACAGTGTGAGCTAATTTCTTCCTCAATGCCCGGCTGGAATCGGCGCTTTTGTTGATCATGATGTAAAGGATTGTTTATCATACTCCGCTAATCAGTTTACTATGACTGGAGGAATACTGTAGTTTGCTGGGAGTGTTTATTGTGTTTGTATTCTGCGGTTAGTTGATAGTAAGATAGCTGCTTCAAAAGCTCTTGGCAATGAAACAATGCCGTGTTTGTATTTTAATCATGCTCACATGTCCTCAGTAATTGGAGTTGGGCAGTGAAACAATTCAACTCCTCAAGTGCCCATTATTGGCAGGCATTTTTGTTTGTATGTTCTCTTTTCGCTTTATGAACATAGGTGCTGTTTTCCCCAACTGCAGAGTGACCTACAGTATTTTGTTAGAAGAATCACTTCAACTAGATAGTTGATTATTATTTACAACTATCGGTGGGATTTGTTAGATTTAACACTTGTATATAACCAGTTGATCATTGTGTGCTTTGGTAGACAGAATTCGAGCAACACGCAGAATCGAATTACACAAAAATATGTCGTCTCTCTACCAACCTCATGTTTGAAATTCAATGACATTTTATTGAGAGCAGCTTTTTTAAATATTACTTAAATTCAATATGGTTCAGAGCCACAAGACCTGCATATTCACCTTCATCTCAAGAAGTGTCGTTGCTTAAACAGAAGCCTATACAACGAAGGACATTGTGATCTCTTTCACTGACGCCCAGTTGCAAAGGGTTCGCGTAAACGGATAACCAAATCCTATCGGTTTACTTTTCGGAAGTTCTGTGGAAACTAGTCTAACAGATGACGAGTTTAGGTCAACTGGTAATAGATAACTCCGTATCGCGAAATGTTACTTCCCGTGAAGCAAAATGTTTATGAAAATCTCCGAAAATGCTGACCCTTAAATCTATCAAAATCCCTGTGCTACCCAGAGCTAAAAATGATCTTCGAACCTGCCCAGCACAAACGTTTTCATTCAAGTGGTTCAGTTGGAGACAACGTAACACAGGACAAAAGGCGTTTATTCGTGAGCACCGATCTGGTGAACCGAGATATGAGAGCACGTTATGCATAATTCAGCTTGATTTCAAACTCCGGCCAACTGTTAGTCCAGGGTTCGACCTTATCCAAGTAATTCGAATCTGCTGCTGCCCGGTAACAGGATCTTTCTTTCAGTTAAATGGCGAGACTTACAAGTATTTCTACTAGAGTAGGTTAACACATCAGGAATATGCCTCAGTATCATCGACTAATCAAACTTTCTGTAAAATTTATAATCTTGTCAAAACACAGGTGCAAACAGATTATCAAAAATCTGTTTCCAACCTCCGCCTGAGTATAAATAGACCACGAATGCTCCAGACAAAAGCGGTCGTGCTGTAGATAAACCAACTCCAACCCAAATGAGCATTAGTGCAAAAATGGTCTGGGACAATTTTTATCGATTGGCTTGCCCTGGCCTCGGGTTGGTTTGTCAAACTAGAACTCGGATGATTTCTTTTGCTAGTGTGGCAGGAACTGAATGATTACCAGCTGCTGGTAACAAAGCTGCTGGAAACAGACGTTAAAACTGCAGACAAACTGGCGATTTTATAGTTCTAGGGGTATTCTTGTTAAAGGCATGAGCAATTGAAGTTTAGTGGTCAAAACTAGTCCAAACTTGAAAGAGTTGTGACTAACAACATTTCGCAGGAAACAGCTGAGTCAGTAGGATGAAGCAGGACAATCTGCTCATAAACAAAAATCGACCGGCAAGAGTGAGGCTGATTTGTGATCACGTTCAGCGTTAAGTACGTCGAAGTGCTTTTTCACAAATAGCGCTTTTTCACATTTGATACGGCTGGCCTAAAGTATATCATAACAATTGCTTATGAGTCCGCGGATCGTTGAGTCCATATTACTCTAAATGGAAAGTAATTGGCCATTGACTGATTAAAAAAGTAAGCTTAATAAAGCCAACAAACGACTGTCCTCTAGGGGTCAGGATGCCAGGTGATCATGGAATGGGAAGGCTTTGACTGTTCTGTTGAGTATACTAGATAGACATCACGTTCCCGGTTTGAATCCTCGTCATCTTTGTATTAAAACACCATCCGAGATGGCGACGTGTTACTATCGAAGCCATGCCTGTGTTCATACCACTTGTAGTTCTCCCTCCCAACTCTGTTTAAATCATTTCTGGGTTTTTGACAAATTTTTATTCTAGGATTTGCAGATTTGCAGTAAGTGGCGTCCAGAACCACAGCACCGTCTAAGCAAGCTGGTGGTCGCTATAATTGGACAAATTTCCATTTTCGATGTTGCGGAACGCGCTTTTTTGATAAAGTATTCATGAACTTTGTTGGCAAAAGAAACTAAAACAAGGGGAAATTTAATAATTACCTCCTTTGGTTTACTCCAGATCGGCTTCAAAAATTGCTAGTAATAAATTATAAACGAACGGGAGCAACGTGTAAATACACCACTTATTGGATGGTCTCTGGTCTACCCAGCACTGTCATCCACTAGTGACGTCTTAGTTTGTGAAGCTAACCTTCTTAAAAATCCCATCTTGAATCTACAATGCAGGGTCGACAGTGTACCATTTTGTTGAGACAAGTCAATATCATCACTTGATCTCTCTACATTATGTAATGTGTAATTTGTTTTACTGCTAGATCTCTGGTTCCCAGGTCGATACGATAGATTACAAATAAAGATGAGATCCATTGGCCTACTTGATGCAAATGGATACATCTTTCTTTCCAGACTACCACGTTTTTTAAATAGCCACGTGACATACTAGACAATATACCAGCAGCCTACGTGCGTGTGTATAATCGATAGACCAAAAGGACGTTCTAGTTTACCGATTCACCACACATTCACTTGCACCCGCATTCACTTCCCTAGGTAATTCTGGTAGAGTGTGATTTATGTTAACTGGTATTGGATTTTTATTCATTTTTAGGTCAGGTAGAACTGCCAATGATGCGAAATAAAACAAGTTAATTGCGTTCGCGTTAAAGAGCAGCTGCTTTAATTTCTAAAGTAACTATTGATGAAGATCAGAACGCTAGTTGAAAAAAGGCAGTAATAGAATGCTGAAGTAGAATGTAAGTACTACAGGATGGTTCAGTTCGCTTGAATGCAAACACATGATCCAAACTACATAGGGACCTCTTTACGGATTCACCGAAGAAAGGTGACTTGTTTATACATAATTTGACTATTATACCTTACACTTCCGTAAGTGCAGTGGCACCGAGTGAGCTCGAAACTTATCGGTGGAAAAGATACACTAAAGTCAATTATTCTGATAAACCCAGGTATACAGTTAAAAATAGTTGAAAGAGACTACAACGCGACAAGCTTTAACGCTTCCTTAACCATCGTTATTTTTTCCTTTGCGGTTGTGGTGACAGTCACTTCTGAGGTCAGTGAATAGCTAAAAATTTTCAAAAATGGAATGTTCAGCATGATACGCAAATCAGTATTGCAAGGGGTGAATGAATGCAAAACTGGCACCATTAAATGTCAGGACGATACTGGAGAATAGTCACAGTAGCGACGTTATCAAATTATAGTGCGCTAACCAGTGGTACACATCCAGATGCTCCGACCTGGCACACCAGACTTCCACAGCC
The DNA here is from genome assembly GCA_008508345.1 of Paragonimus westermani. NCBI lineage: Eukaryota > Metazoa > Platyhelminthes > Trematoda > Plagiorchiida > Troglotrematidae > Paragonimus > Paragonimus westermani. The sequence continues at coordinate 8,563 of QNGE01006924.1, forward strand.
TGTAAGACATGGGACTACCAAACAACATATTTCTATTTATGATCAATGAGTGTTAAGATCCAGCCAGTTCAGAAGATATTGAATTTTTTAGATATGATTCGAATTCTTCTCGCAGTACGCAATTGGTGAAGAAGGTGAACAGAGTTTTGCTTTTTTTGGTTGGCTTTTACTGAGAGGTCACGACTGGTGGTTTGGATAAGTAAGAAGTGAGAAATTCGATAGTTACATTTGTGATGCACTTTGAATTTCCTTTAAAAAGCAAGCGCATTCATCACTGCAGAAAAATCAACCTTGTCTGCAATGTCGTTTTCATTTTCATATATTTGCTAACAAGAAAGACCCAGCTATTAAACAATTGTCGACACAGACACTGTTCACAGATTTCGTGCCATTTTCATGCCTAGAGAATAATTCACCCGGATGACTGGGTCTCGATCTAGAAAGGCTTGTGAGAAAAATGTCTGTCGGATGCAATTTTGATAACTCTGCAAAATCAGACTACTTGAGAAGCAATCCGGCTAAATCTTCGTCTATTGAAACGAAAGTGATTTTTTGCGTCTAATGCTATATTCCCTTCAATGTGATAAACCAAAATTGTGTAGCAGCTTAATTTGGGTTGCTTGCTAACCTGAAGAAAAGAGTGTCTATTGGAGGGCTGGTTAAAAACTGTCACATTTGCTTTTTTGTCATTCCCTTGTAGTTTTATTTCCTGCAATATATTTAAGAACTGATGCCAGTTTCACATAATATCATATTCCCATGTATCCTTGTGAACCTTCATGAGTTCACACACCCGTTAACTTACGAATTACAACAGCCTACACAGAAATTTCTGTAGTACGTTCGTAGACTCTGATGCACTCAAAAAAACGTGAAAAAACCATACACAGGATATGCTTATGTTTTCTGGTACCACCAGTCTAGGAATTTTTCAATAGTGGCGAGCGTGGATCATGATGTATCTTACTTTCAACTGATTAAGAATGTATTGTTGCTGGTGGATGATGAGGACTGACACAAGCCGCTTGCAAAGTAATGTATGGCGGCTGAGTAATTCTGTCTCCAATCGATCTTAGATGGTTCCGGCTAAACAGTGCCTGCAGCGAACGCCGATTTCTGTGAACGCAAGCGACTCCGAACCCACACTGATACTGGTAGACCGGCTAAGGCCTAACAGTCCACAGTAATAAATGTTTGACTGGAGATGTTTAGATGCGATCAGCTCTGTAACAAAGCCAAGTTATTAAGCTGCTGTTTTATGTGAGCATAAGTCCATTTTTACGCCAACGGCTTACGCCATTCCCACATAAACAAGACAATTCCATATTTTTGAAAGAACATATTTTGCTCGCTCCTGTTAAACTAATTGTCTGAAGTTCTGAATAAACTGAGAGGGATTACCATTATTCACAAGCAATTCTCATAAGATACTCCGCGGCACTCATCCTACTAGAACAGTGTGTGTACCAGGGTGCGTTCACAACCGATCGGCACAAACCTGCTAACTGAAAATATCGCTGAGTATGAGTCTTTTACGAAATAACAAAGGCCGCAATTCTCTGTCACATCACCTAACACTCTGGCTGTAACGCCAAGACAGGTCACCAAATAATTATACGTTCCGAGAGGAATACTCAGAAGTCACGCGCCTCAACGAGAGTGAACAGGGTATAACTATAGGGATTTTTCATAACCGCTGATGCACTCTAATTTCTGGAGTCCGTCGGCACTTACCGTTACGTGGTCCACGTAACTCTTTATTAAGGGTGAATTACTCAGAAAACTTTAATGTGCGAATCCCCAGATATCGTTAGCTCAACAAAATGCAAAAGTGGAGAGTTTGTAGAAAGATTAAATTGATAAATTTATTCAGATTTAACTCAAAAGTACGTTTGCTTCACTTGTTTGTTATAATCCACGGAGCTACTTATGTAAGCGAAAATCCTCCTACGAACACTTGTCAATGTAACTGAGTCGCATGAGGTAATAACGTTAGCTCTCGCGAATGATTGGTAGAAAGGGACTGATAAAGTTTTTGTTGAGTTATTTATTCCTCTGGATCGAGTGGCAACTAAAGATCTTACGTTTGTAATAAGCAGTATTGACGCTATAGATTGAATAACTAGGTTGATATAACTGTAGGGAAACGAAAAATACTATAGGGTTATGCGGTTTCGTCTACTCGGTGGTTAGGGAATAATGGTAGTTATAAAGATCACAACGACGAACAATGCACGCTTCAATAGGCATTCTTAAATTAGGACAATCAACCCCAGTAGCCTCTGTGTATTAGAACCACAACTTTACGTACATGAATAATCCGTTGTCTTTTCTTCGTTATTCGGAAAATTTTCACTAGTGTGGACGATGAGGTACGCACAACCTGTAATCTGGTTTGCGTCTGTTCTCAGAATCGTGTATTCTAACGAACAACTCGATGTCACCAACCATTACGTTTAAGTGCCACACAATAGTCTGTTATCGACCTTTGCGGGCTCGAACCTAGAGCCACACATCCAACAGTTCGTTGCGCTATTCTACTTGAAGACGTTCACAGGATTTAACTAAAAATTTCAATATAAACCTTGAACTTCATGAGGGCACTGCACGTCTTAATGAGCAGATCTAAGCCGTCCAGTATTATTTGTTGTAGTAGATTTGCTCACTTTGTCGCCTTAAACTTGTAATCTCCCGGCCTATATTCATCAAAGATTAATGGTGTGTGTGCCTGTTGTTGCGCCTAACGATGCTGAGTGATAAGTGACTACCACTAGATAACAAGTTTGTTGAACGTGCAATCATGTTGTATGGATTTGTAAAAATAACCACATTCTAGTTTCATCGGTGTGGGTCAGTACATATGGTTTAACAGTTTGTACCCAACCAAAAATAAATAAAAGCAACAACTGATGATTCTGTTTGGGAAGTTCTGAATAGTAACTTTCAAGCAATGAGTAAACTCATATATAGCAGTTTACATTCACTTGTAATACACTTGAACCTATAAACTCCCCTCACTGCCTAATTACTTATACCAGCAAACCTTGATTGTTGAACTTTCGTTGTAATTGAAACTGTGGAATCTACAAAATAGTTTAAGTCCTAGGTAAAGAACGTCACAGAGTAGCACTTTATCAGTGATCTGGGTTCACACTTGACAGCAGTCAGTCTATGTGGGGCAATTGTGCGTATATTAGGAAACTGGCATTGCTTTAATAATGGCCAAATTTCAACCACCCCGTAGAAACCGTTCAGCTAGTCTACCGTATTCTTGGATGTACCAAGAGTTCATATGTTAGTGGAAATTTGTTGTCGTGTCTACACTCCCCCTCGAAGGGAATGGTCACTGTAAGCTTTCTATCTTTGCCAAATACGATCAACTGTTAGTAGCAAGTTGAAAAAGGTGTAGTTCACTTAACCCAAAGACGTTTTTCCAGGTGACCCTAAGTTTCATATCGTGAGAGATAAACCTGTGGGTGAACATATGTGTAAACTCTCTGCTTTTAGCAGACGAGAAAGAAAAATTATGCAACACGTGCTGCGGCTGTTATCTCAACTAACAAGTATTTTTAAATGCTCACCCGCAAGTTAACTTCACTGTTCACCAGTGTCATTTGCTGAGTTCGACGTCAGTTGCTTGAGTAGTCTTGCCAAGACACTTTGTCCCATGGGTCATTGGGCAGATTCCATATGACTTAGTAATTTGGATGTGTGAACACCCGAAGCCATTTGCAGTTCACTGAGCGAAACGCTTGCTTGACTTTAGCAGGCTTAGCCTATCGTTGGTTCCAGTCTACTCGGCGTCTGAAATTTTCGAACTTGGCTCCCGATTAAGCTGTTTCTTGTTTGCGTCATTGAAACTCGACCCAGCTACAAATAGCTGTCAACCGAGTGTCTCCAAAGCATATCGCCCTTCTGCTGACAACTTAGAGGGTTGGATTATTCGGATATATCCATAAACGCGAAATCCTGAAATAATTTTCTTCATTGAGAGCCATGTGTTGGAAATTACTAGTGAATGCCCAATCTCATACTAACAGAAACCACCTGCTGACGGGTAACCTGTCGCGATGGAGCATTATATCAATACTGAACATTCCATCGGTGTCTGTTCACACACTGTGCACGATCACTTCTGTTTTTTTCAGCGCAAATTCACATGACGTACAAGGATTTTTACATGTCCGTCATTTACCGACCACGGACTGACCCAAATTTGAAATGTTGAAAGTTACGATGACGATACACGTAAACATTGAGTTTTACTGACCGTTTTCTTATAGTCAAGCGGTCGGAGGGCTTGCTGATATATGTTGCATAATTGGGTTTGATCGCCTAAGTAATAGTTCCTACCAAAATGTGTGTAGCCAGTGATTCTCTAACTGGTTATTACCAGACCAAGAAAATGCTTAACCTACTGGTGGAAAGCAGGAGTGCACTTTTCCGTAAAAATAGTTTTTTCTTATAAGGATGTAGTTTCACACACCTTGCTGTCTACTTTGCAAGCTTCCTGAAAGATTCTTTTTATAAACTATGACATTTTCAGTGTGGTTCTGTTGTTTTTAAGTTTTGAAATCGACGAAAATGTCGTAGCGCTTTAGTCAAAAAGATATATGGTTAGCTTCGTAATTTACAAATAATTTCCATCACGAAGATTTCAGTTAAAATGTATGCATATATTCAGTTCCTGTTCCGACGTGTCTTTTCATTTCGGTGTAAGATATAGAAGATAACAGAGGAGACAACAGCAGTCACTATGTCACCATGGCTTCAACTATGATCTAGAAACTCTGTTTGGAACAATTGGCGTTTTTTACCTGGCTACTATTTACTGCCCACCATAGTTCCTTTGATATTCACTCAGGATGCCTCATGGATTTTGTATTACTCAGGTGATTACATCCAATTCCTGAGTACACCAGAGATATTTCAGTAACCATTTCATGTCTATCGGTGAAAAAACTAATCTACTCCTCAGATTCAAAATTTGTAAACTGCGCGCCAACTTGAAAGGAGTTTTTTGCAGAATCTGCAATTCAACAAAAGACATTCAAAAAATTGATTGCCAGAATTTGGGTATGAAGTATAGCTTTCAGCTAAATGAAACTCGAGTACTTTTTCTGAAATAGATCTGACTTGACCACCAGAAGACTAACTACGGCATGCTACCCGACACAAACCGAATCGAACCAAGCATATCATATCACCATCGGTTAGGGGTTCTTATAATAACATTTCACAGAGTGCCTCTTTTATTTTTTTCAAAGTCCTACGCGGACACCCAGGATGGCAGAAAAAGGTGGATACACGAAATTAACTACAGTAGCCAAGCCAATTATTCTTCTCTGAATAAATATATTCAGCTTCTTTTTGCTGGCCTTCCGGAATTGCTGTTTTCCTTCGACTCACCTGGCAGAAACCAAACCAGATACTAAACTGAACGAGTACTCAGCACAAGTTAACTTGTTGAGTATCTGGATGAGCAATATAATCTGTTCTATACGAAATAACTCACCAGGACATGCGTTAAGTAACTAAAAATAAAATAAAACATCTGACAGCCTCAACTGCAGAATCCGCACTCAATCTGACTTCACTAAAAGTCGGACCAAGCGATGCGGATACGTCTTGTGGGCTAAGGTCCACCGCACCAAGCCTCTAAATCTGAATAGACAATTACCGTTCTCTCACCATGGCTGGCGTTCGTGTTAGTTCACAGTCATTAACAGGCCTTCGGAACCCAACCAATTTATTCCAAAGCATCCGACAATAACACTGGTGTTGATAGTTTGTAAAAATTTCTTACTCCCCTAATTCACAGCTCAATTAACATGCGTATTTTTTGCAGATTCAGCAAACTTCGTCTGTACATTTAAACGGTTTGCAACTTTGTGTCAGTAATTAACTTTTCAACTAATAACTCCCAAAGCCTTTTTAATTAGATTGTATGTCAGATTTAAGGAGCACATCCAGGTTGTCAGACAAGCCTACTGCGGGTTTCCTAGCGGCCGCTCAAATTATAGTGTGACTGACTTCCGGAAAAGCAACCGCTAGTTTTTTTCTGTGGATTATTAAACATGCTTCACGTTCGGCACAATCAAATATACATTGTTGGTAGCCTCCGTAAAATTTCGCGAGTGACAGCGACCACTGGTGCAGCTTTCAAATTGTCGCTGCAGTATTCACTAATATACGGAGTTTGGATGAACAAAATTCTCCCAATTTAATGCATTCAAATTCTTGTGCAGATATCAAAAGGTTGTACTTTCACTTGTAGCACTCTTGCACGCAATCGGCGAGAGGAAACAGGTTATTGTAGTAAATTTTGTTTCAATTTCGCGAACATAATTCTCGAGAATGTTGACAAAGGAAGAAAGTCACCCTTGACGTCGCACAAATGTCGTAAATCCTCACACGTTTTTAATGTTCTGTCATTGGATTCTCAAGGTGAACTTATCAAAAACCCATCTCCCATACTTACTGACAAACTGGTTGTGCGGAAACATTGTTTATTCTTTCTCAGCTAACATGCACACACCTTAAAACCTGCGGACACTGTATCCATGGATCGCCCAGAATAAATAGACTCAATTATCCCGAAAATCGTTCTTAGTTTGGAAGTGTACCATGTATCGTGACCATCACAGTATTCTTTCAGTCTTAAAGATCGGCTGTTATACACAAAGACTGCACATAAGATCCTACTCGGACGCTCAGTCTACCTTCACCAATTTTTGTTTATACCAGGAGTCATTTACATATATAAGTGAATGAATATAATCTCCCGGGGTTTTTAAACCGGCCTCCTTATGCAAGCATAGTGTGAGGTCCAGCGTCGAAAACGAGTACCATGGTCTTTAGTAGACCTTAGTGAGGTTAATTTGCTGGGATCACTTCGGGGTGATGTGAGTGAACATGGAGTCATTAAATGTGTTTTTACCCGGTAGCCTCAAGAAAAGCGATGGAAATCTACTTCGATCTAGTCATGAGGCATTAGCAGTGGGTAAACTTTGAAAGTAAACTGACGTTAGTGAGTATATCTATAACAGTCGTGGTCCAGAGACACTTGAGAAATAACAGGATCAGGCGCACCAAATTTGCATAACATTGCGTTACTCACTTGTCTTAACAGATGTACTTCCCCTCGTCAACTGGGAGTAGACATTAACTCGTGGTTAGTCTACAAAATAACAAACAACTTTGCAGAATCAGAAAAGGTCAAAAGAGGATTTCGCAAAAATTCGTCCGAAGTGACTATTAACAGCGTAGTAAACAGCCATTTCAATCAAGTTGGTGACACCAGCCATACGTACCACCTGTATACAAACAGCATGACTGTAATGCGGGCATCCTTGATTCAGGCGGTGTGGAAAATGCCAATTATTAACAATATGTTTGACTTCATTACTCAAACCGCGATAGAAAACAGTCTTCAGGTGAAGAATATAAGAAATTGTAATAGAAGTGACGCAACCAATGCACGCTTTCTTAAACCTTAATACGAGGATAACGCTCAAATTCACTATGCAGCTGACCAACAGTGCAAAATACTCCATGGAACTGTCTTGTTTTTGCTGTCTATCGTTCTTGAAGGCTACATTCCTACGTTGGGAATCTTCTTGCACTCTGAACATTTGTATTCTCGTTGCAGTTAAATGTTTGTTAAAGTAAAGCATAAACATGCAGAATGAACAGGATAATAAAATTAACTATACTGAGGAGACGAATATTACGCCTGTAGAGACTCCGAAGTTTCAACCGAATTCTGAAGTAGATACCAGTCGCTTAATGAAGAGACAGGTTTACCATGAGTTATAGGCACTCTTGATGTATGGATTTATTAGTGAAAAGTAGCATAAGTGTATGGAGTCCGTCAGCTCTGACACACCAAATTCATATGGCCTGTCTGAAATTCGCGAATCCGGTACTGTTGTGAGCCTTACAGTGCGGGCTCCTCACCAAAAGCTATACAAGTTGCTACGTTTTCTGTTGCAGACCATTAAAAAGGCACTGGCTTCAACTAATGTGAAATGTTTATTCCAAATTACTGACGAACCAGAAGGACTCAGTCTAAACAGAGAATATTTGTTTCCTTGAACGAACAGTCACTTTCTGCGTATGGTCAACTTAAAAAATGAATTTCACCCCTGATTTTATTTCCTGTCCCAAAACACTTTCATGCTCACCGATGGAACAGTTGGAGCAGCTAATTCTGTCATACACCCGTGAAGCAAGTTTGTATTTACAAGACAAACCTTTACGCCAAACCGACGGCGGTGCTATCAGCTTATCATTGGGGTCAATTCTGACAGACTTTTCCTGATTATGATGCGACAAAGATGTGTTGACTACCTAAACATAATTGGTTTTATGAGACGTGAGCTGGCGACATTTTATTGGTCATTTCTTGGTCTGGCCAGATTAATCCGGCCATGAATATTTTCAGCAGTTTACATAAAAACCTAGGCGTGACCAGTGAGATGAAACGGTTTATCGATATTCCTTAATATGCTAATCGCGTGGCTTCTGGACTGTTTGATTAGACTTTCTCTGTATGAAAACTATCGAGTACACGGTGATACTAAGCTTTTTCAAGCTTTTGGTCTGGGCAAGGTAAGATAACACTTGTTAAAATACGTTTAACAGACCAGGTGCCTTTATTTACCGGAAACTCAAAATGGAGAGTCAGAAATCCTGATAAAAATACTTCATCAATGCCTTCAACGAAAACCGCCAGACAGATTCTGAAAAGTTCTTATCACACTTATAAATTCAAGTGTAGATCTGGTACTCGTTAACTAAGAAAAACTGAAAGGTACTCAATCAACTGAATGGAAAAACACATCCCCAAATAGCCGGCCGAAAAACTTTTCGGCAACTTGTGAAAACGTTAGTCTACGATCGCTGGTCATTTAGTCGGATGTGAGTATACCGTAGATCCAGTCAGCTGCTTCGCAGTTTTTCTTCAAGTAGTCAAAATTCACATCTGCTGAAGCGGTTAGAAGCTCATCTATTTATACATATGGAGCCGAGCCTATGTATTTGAAAGTAACTTACTGCACCGCTGAGGCTACCCTTGTTTTGAATGATTTTTTCACATGATTCAGTGTCCTGATTCCGTCTGTTGTTCTGATTTCATGATTTATTTACTTGGTTGTGCACGTCTGTGATTGATGAGAGTCCGAGAAGTGGTGTTATTCCACAATTTTCGCCTTCCGATTTGAAGTTTCAAGGAAGATAGATCCACGGAGCACATTTTGAAACGGATGGTGGACGATTCACTTCAATTGCTCAACGTAGTAAAATCTCTTCTCCTGGTTTATTTCATGGAACCTTCATAGTTGCCCTACATCGGGCATCAATTTTATTTTTGTTAAAAATTTATTACTATGTGCAAGTTACACGTCGCTTAATCGGGATGACTATGAAAATAAAAGCTTTTACATAACCCGTTTAATGAAAATATATATTTAAGATTACATGCAGCCAAATTCCACTTATGCTGCCACCCTTAAGTATTGTAAACTTCTAAGTAGCTATGCAGTATAATCATCTCCGAAGTGGACGTTGTGGACGTGTAGACGCAATAGATATTTCATTGTCCAGCCGCACCAGATATTTTATCTCTGATTGCTTATGCTTCACTCTACCTCAAGAATAGCATTTTAATATGATTAAGTCTGACAAGTTTATAATAGTGGATAGGTTGTTCAAATCCTTAACCATGAATACACGGGATGGAGAATAATATTTACATGAAAAAGATACCCAGCTGTAAAACTGAACAATCAATTGCACTGACGGTCCCACTGTAAACCTACTGTCGATCAGAGCAATACATTTTTCACTAAAGGCGTATATGCATGCACGTGAAGTTTTACAAAACAACGATTCCTAACCGGTCCAACGAACAAAGGGAGAACACATCCACTGGAAATAAGTTTCGTGTAATCTTTGTCACTTAGGACGGTAACGTTTTGTATTTGTCATTCCCTCAACCACCACACAATCCACACACGAATGTCAAAGAGTCAGGAAGCATCATCGGCGCACGTTTCACTTAAGCCGGATTCTGTCTATCGTGCCTTCAGAACTGTATGTAAAATTGCACAATTTCGATGGGCGCACTGCACGAATGAGGTACTAAACCAAGGTTAGCTAAGTGAAGTCACTTGCACTGATCTCCTGTGTTCGGTCGTGAGGGTGTTAACATAACTCCAAGGGTCTTCAACCATTGGGCTGAGTACCCGCTAATGTAACAGTAGATATTAAACATCGCTTCTACAGAAGAAGATATCTGGCGTAAACCAGGTTAGCGGCGTAAAGCTTATGTAAACATTTCATGTTACCAGTTCGTTCCATTTCATTATTTTCCATCAATAACTTGTCGACTACAAACCAGCATGCATAGCGTAGGAGCCCAAATGTGAGAAAACAAAAGAACCTAAAATATGACCCCAAGCTGCTGTGTTGTGAAAGTTTTTCACAGGATAGGACAGCCCTCTTATTTGCACCTGAAGAACTGCTTTGCATTGGCAGACGTTACAAACTAATTTTAACAGCGGATTTTTCTAAGCACATTCCGGATCTGATTCTGAAACAGATGCGAAATATACATAATCTAGGGTTTGTTAATAAACGCTTTCGCACTGTAAAATTTTCAACTACGTTTCCCAAGACTGTTTGCGACAGTCACGTTCTGGAGAGCAGTACCGAAGTGTACCAAATTCATACAGTCACAACAAAATTCCTCTGAATTTTCCTTTGAAATCACGGCACAATTTGACCCCCAGAAGTGGGAACCCTTTTCCCGTTATTTTCACTGCAGATTGTTGTAAGTCTGATAGGTTAACAGAAATTTGTTTCGATACTCGAATACAGTGAATAACCGTAATTTATTTTCCAGTGAACTGTCATAAATTTCTACTAGTTGTTTTTGTCTGCATGCAGGAAACGAACCACTTACTTTCAACCATATGTGTAAAATTATTAGAATTGGGCATTTTGTCAAACTGTGAAAACCTTACGTCGAAGGGCCAATCCGTAATTGTCAAAAATCAGAATGAACTAGGAGGTTTGTGAAGTACAACCATTTGTTTATAATAAATTGCCTCACAAATCATGTGTAAAGGACTTCGTGGATAAAACCCTGGAACCGTTGTTATACATCAGTGTCCCCCGAAAAAACAATACCAGCACCGTGCTCAACGAAAAAAAGTCATAAGCGAACTAAGAAGAACTATTAAATGAGAGATGCGTTGAAATTTGCGTGAGAAATGTTTGCTTTTCCGCCCTTTTCACAAAAGCGCCTACTTCTTCAACGATGCTCGTCTAGAATATAACAAAACATGAATGTGAAGCCGCGATTTCTCAGAAATAAAGCAAAAGAATTGATTTTGTTATTCGTAGATTGCCCCTCAATAGTTTAGGAAACGAACAATGTAAGCCAAAAAATGAACAAAGATATAATGCGTTGACTGTGACCTAATGAAAATATTTTACTTGTGGAAAACCGTCACCCAATAAGGTTTTCTAAGGCCGCGTGGATGCAGAATCTAAATCCTAACTGGTTTCAGAGAAGTTCGCGCTATTTTGTTGAGAAATTCACTCTGGATTATCACTTATGGCTGACTGATTATACTTCGCTTTTTGTCCACCAAAACACTTGACCTTCATACATAGGCCTCAGTGTATATAAAGTAAACTCTTTCCATCAATATCTTCACCCAACTTTTACCCGGCTAAATCTTAGTTAAACTGCTACTCAACAACAATGATCTAGATAATCCATGTGTTGTTCGGTGAGAAAACCCTTTTCTGACTGAGAGTAACTTTAAGTTGGTGTTCAAAGCTATTCTCGATGTACCAAGGTTGCACAAAAATGGATTCCACAGAATCATCCCAAGTTTCAAAGTTGTTAACCATTCATTGTCGAATAAAAATTGTGAACCAAAAGTTAAACGTGACAGCAATGATCTGGCACTGCCGGGTTCGTCACTCTTTAGACGAATTTGTCCAACAAAATGTCAACCGTTTGAAGACTCAAATATGCTACTTGTCTTGAACGTTTTGCACGTCGATCTTGTGAACAAAATTTACGGCGAATTTGTTTGTACAATATCAACTTGCCTGCATTGATCATCAATTTTGAGCATAGCTAACTCTACTGGTCGAATTCTTTCCCGAAATCGCATGTTACAAAGTTCAGCTAGTACCAAGAGTCTGCTATTTATTCTTCTGCACCTATAGAGGTGTAGGTCATATACTTCAATGTCGTCGAATTAATATCAACCAGATATTACGATGCGATCGTTTGATGACACTGTCCCCAATAGATAAGATTTGAACAAAGCTGTTTAAAGCAATGAGTCATCCGAATTCAACGACCTTCACGAATAATCATGTGCACATGGATTTTCAAGAGTAAGTGGCGTTTAGCGTCGGTTTCGGATAAAGGCTGTGGATAATGTCCGAAGGCGGGTCAAACTTCAGACCGACCAAACGCACCTCCACGGCCATACCTAGAATCAAGCAAGATGTCTCATGCAAATTACACATCGTATTCGAAATTCGCAATAGTAGTGTGAGTCGGTAATAGGAAGTTACATCCTGAATTTGAGGTCAGACGGCTGAACAATGTGTTTTCCTGAAGCTGTTGTCATTCAGCAAGTCAAGCGTGTGCTGTGTTTCTAAAATCGACCCGCTTCATAGTTATCGTTACCATAACACTGACAATGTTTGTGAAGTACGATATTCTGGCGCGTTTGTCCTCTCACATGCATATACTCATACAGAAAATACAAGACTAGACTAGAAAAACTAGGTGGGTTATCAGAAGTGTCAGTTCAATCTTGCAAGCAGGTCTCCTGAAATTGGACCGCATGAAGGCTGAACTGTTGGTTCCAGTAAAATTTTTAAATGCTTCTCAAATTTAGTGCGGATCGCTAAAATGCATCATTATCTATATCACACTTTCAACTGAAGAGGCAATATTAGCTGGGTTAATTCTAATGCGTACTGCAATAAAATTGCGGAATTCTTAATCTAGCGCAGATAATTGCTTCTACATAAAACGGATGATTATGATTTGTAAAACTGAGATCACCTCAGAAATATGAACAGCTAATTTTCCCCACTTTAATGAGTGTATGCCTTGGATTTCTGTTTCCTCTGCTGTTTTCGGTTCCACCGCGATTCTTCGAGGAACAGGTCATCAAAAGCTTAAGCAGATAACATTCAGACCCGCATCTAAATAAGTCAGAAACAAAACTTACTTTGCCTCTGCATCTAGTGGTTAGTGGTTGCGAAACAAAAAACTTGGGCCACGCAACAACCGCTGAAAACTTATTCCACATGCTTCAGTGCTAAATGTGAATCAGAATGAAACGAGTCAGACCCATCTTCCAAACAAGCATGACAAACCGGATGTTTTAGCTCATCGTCAACAATGGAAATGCCCTCATCAACAAAAATGAACCAATAACACATTCTCACGGATCTGCATGTGAATCAGAGTTACTGTGTCATTCAGAACAGTTTCCGTACACGCAATCAGGAGAGAATATGCTGGAGTAGGTTAGTATGATGTGAATGAAGATAGAAAATTTTGAAGGTGACTTGTGCGTGAACATTAAACTCTGTTTAAATTTTTGAATGTTAAAAGATAATGTAGTCTACGATTTTTAGAAACTACAAATTATCGATATCGGTTAGCGAGCAGATGTCAACTTAGCGTTCTTGCAAATTGAGATTGCAATCTGAAAGATCGGTCGCAGTTGGATTTTGTTTAATTCGCTGATTACTATTCAGTAAGCGTCGCCATATTTAACGTCACAATGTAGTCGGCTTCGCGACTGGGTCACCCGTCAGGGTTAGGGTGCACTTGGGGCGTAATATAGAATTGTAGCCGAAACGAAGAGCTGAATGTAAGAGAGAAGGCACGTGTACAAATGCTCTGTGCGTCGTGCACGTTTGACCCTGGTTACAAGGAGGTGGTTGTTAATTTGCAAGATACACATAGGCGCATATAAACAATAACATCTTGGATAAACAAGATCGGAAAAGTATTGTGTCAGTATATCATACGACGGGGTAGCGTTGCTGTTGGGGTTTTTCGAAATTTTGGATATCATACTTTTTATATTTTATAGTACATTCACATTGAGGTATACAAGAGGATGCAACGCAACGATACTGTTTTATCAAACATCAGTCGTTTTTCGTTCAGAGTCTTAGCTATACGCATGCGAATTACTTCAGCAAAATATCCAGGCCCCCTTACGGTTAGAGACATGGCAAATCACTCGAGCGGGTTTGTTTAAAAAACTGCTTTGCTTTATTCTTCACAAAGATGACTTAGTACGGTGAAGTGATACAATTTATAATCATCATCCGCTTGTTACTTGTACTGTTAAATTTCTCACTGTCGATAAGATTCGATCTTAATTCGCCGTTTAGATAGACAGCATCAGGCATCAGACCGGAGGTCCGATCGTGTAGTAGCTAATCAGTGAGACATATTGTTACCATGGCCGAGATTAAAACTCTGAACACGTTTATACGAAGTTTCAATATTGTCCACTGAACTAATATCCACTGATCCCCCGCCAATGCCGTTGAAAGCACCTCATCTAAGCTCGCTTAACAACATTCAGTTACAAGAATAGCACTAAGAATCTTCGGTGAATCCTGTGATTTAAACTTGAAGAGAAGTTCTAGTCGTGAGATCAGCGATCGTAAATAACAGCACAGTTACCGTGTCCAAATTCCAGGCTGTCGAACGATTTAAGCACTAGCCATAGTCAGACATGGGTGGACGCCTGATAAGTCCGTTATTTCCAAAGTAAAATCAGCGTATCAAGGTTCAGAACGTTTACTTTGTGAAGACAGCCAGAAAAGTTGAAAAAAAGTAATCAGGATAAAAACTAGTGATGAGCTGTGCTGTGAGCAAAACACGGGTCAGAGATTATCTCTAAAAACAAAGAATTGAACCATCCAAAGAATTATGACGGGTGTGACTGACATCTAATTTGTATTGACAAAACTACTCCACAATCTGCAAAGATATCATTGAACTTCTTTCATACTCGAAGCGATTAAAAACGTGCCCTACATATTTTGCGAACATTAACATCAGATAAGCACCCCGGAAAGTTGGAAAGCTCAGTTACGGTCGGACTTTTCTGAACAGAATATTGATTTCGCGTCAATTTGCTTGCCAAAAGAGAGGCAAAACAGAGAGCACCAACGTAAGTTATCATCCAAAAACACAACTGATTGTTACAACCGGAAAAGAAATAGGCAGATCCCTGAAGAAAAATAACTATGTCAGAGAGACAAAGGCGTGCAAAACATGGATTATAGGCATTCAGTTGTGATTGAAATTCGAAAATATCGTGAAAAACACGCAGAAGAACATGAAAGAATCAGAATTTCAAATGACACAGAATGAGAGCACAAAAACGCTGGCGAATACTTCGTAAAAAATGAACAAACGTAATATCATATGTAATAAAACATTCTATTTCACAGGTACCAAGTACAAACTATTCTGGTTCCAATTACATTGTAACCACAAAAACCAATGTACTCACATGTAACCAAGGACGGTGATTCATATGCTAAACGTTTATATGCATGAAATATCAACGCAACCAGCACGCGGTCTAATCAGCCGATACACATGAAATCTACGGACGTCAAGTGTACACTGGTTTCCCTGCATTATCGATTTTAGACAGTGAAAACTCACAATGATTGCGACACAACGAGGCGAATTGGCTCAGACAGTCGAGGGTGGCCAACCCGCACGCATTATCAAAAACGAGGACAACCGAAAACGCACGCATGAAATTGCAGCGGCGGGTAAGTTGATTCAGCAACCTCAAAAGTAAAAGATTTTGTGCAACACGCCGAATGTTCACGAAAGTTCCTCACACGACGAAATGGGTTCACAATACGAAGAGCGTGAGACATATGCTACCATGTGTGAAACAAAACTATTAGTGCATTGGTGGCATCGACCCCAAAATGCAGGTTACTTCACAACATGGTGGTCGCGACTTCAACGTTCTAGTTACGCACAAATCCAACGATATTCCATTTCGACTTGATTACTGGGCGTTTGTGATATCGGTAGGTGACTACAGTTTGATTTGGGATTTGGACACAGGTGCCGAACACCTGGACGTCTGGATAACTCGCAGCAACTGTCAGTTCCTGAACTACCGAGGTGTATCAACCCTCTAGCAGGATATTGTGCACAAGCATCTGATAGCTGTTGGCCGACTCGAACGCGGTACCAGAATGGCACGGCACCCGAACCTCATTCGACGGACACTTACATGAGCGTTAATCGCATGTGTCCATTCACAACATATGAACAAAAGTGTTCTTGTTCACTTCTCCTAAACCCTGGAAATCATCACCGACATGACATTTGTTGAATGCCGCTTATTAATCCAACCGAATTTCCGGTAGACCCATGGGTGTTCCATTAGGCTCGACGTCCTCATCGTCTTAAACTGAAACATTGCGGCAGGTTACGGTATGACCCGATGACTGGCGAGTCAGAAATCGTCACTTGACCACACACTGTCAGTGGTTTGAGCTGGGAAAGCCTACTGCAAGACCATTGACTAATAAAGCCGTCCGTTCTGTATGGCCGGTTGTTTCGTAGCAATAATGTCCTGGCTAATTAGCATAGCTATCCAAGTGGCCCAAGTTGTATTGCGAAGAAAGCTACTGGTTCTGCTCGTTCTTCACAGGTGTGTCTTTAAGTGGCCTCACGCATCATTTTGCAAGGGACGCCTATAGAGAAATTTAGGTTTGGTACAACGAGTTGGCGAATAACACGTAGCATAAGATGACAGTGCACACTGCAAAAACTCCATACATTCCAATGTTGCTGACTAGTCAAAGATGTTGGCACATTGAATAAGTTGATGAAACAGAATTGCCTGTCGCGCTCTCTGATCCTCCAGGAAGTTGCTCGGCAGATTCAAGTGAACGACTTTTGTTCAATGCTGCAGTGCACAGTGTCGAACAGTCGATCCGACATATGTCACGGTGTCCACGATTAATCGGGATGATTGCCTCAGTGAAACTGTACGAACACACGATTCCACTCAACCCCATATCACCACTTCATTACTCCCTGAACAATGGCAAGGTGACTATTTACCAGCTTCGAATAGCGAACATAAACATGCCTCACAAGTTTACTCCCATTCAACTCGAGCCAACTACAAGTCCGGGATTTGTGAACCCGCCAGGTCATCCAACTGTCTGCATTTCATGCGGTTGGACCTTCCATGCCAAACGCGGAAACTGATTTCACACGTTGTCCACGCAGTTGGTGACACGAGCATGTGTTGACAGGCTAAATATGTAGTCTAACAGCATGCTTCGGACTGCTTGTGGCATTAGAGTGAACAGGTTGCGAGGATGGAGATAACCCCCCACCTGATTGCGAAGTAAGAGAAAACTTCAAATCATATTTGTCAAACTCATTCATGATCACTAGTATAAGCACATCCAGAACGACTGTACGACTGAGTGGCTTCATGGATACATAGCTTCTCACGACGTTCAGAATGGAACGCGAAAATAATGGCGACCTCTTATCTGGTCATTTTTCAAACAGTTCAGTTCGCTTAACAAGTCGTGGAAGAAAGAGAATTTCGAACGCCTAATCGATGTGGTCAAACTGATAGCAAACAACCGAATGGTACGTGGTCTATCATCGTGACGAAAACGAGCTGCTGTTTGTTTTTGTTCTGTCACGTTGCGCAATTTTTACTGGTCAGTTGTCTTAGTGGCAGAACCAGAAAACAAACCTACTGTCAATCAGGCGCACGTATGCCACGATTCTCGAAGTGGCTTAGCTGAAGTGTTAAAGATAAGTGGATGCCGAGGAATATCGGCGGTAATCTATCAGTGGAACCGCATGGAGTATTGTCACCAGTTGCTCTTATAGTCATGGGTGTATATTCACACGTTCGAATTTATTCTGCTGCCATTTGCACCACTGGCGATAGTGACTGATATGTGAGTGGACACTTCGCAAACACACTGAGCTCACGTTCAGATAGAACACTACGGCTGTTCGAAGCTAACGGCAGAATCTACAACAACATATTGCCTGATGGACCAGTCCTCATGCAAGAGATATTTCCGAAATAACCACATTCACCACACATTTCACCTAGCTGTAAAAGTTAGAACGTGTGCATATTGAAACCAGAGCGTTCAATGGTTTGATGGCTGGCCACCGCTGAGCTTAATTTCAGAGGACAAACTCCAGCCCACTTTGGGCGTGTTCAGCATTTCATTGTTTGCAATCAACAGGTATACAGATGGAGTCCTCAGATTACGGAAACTTGGAAACGTGCAACATATGGGAGCAGAAATTTGGAAAGGAGTGTGGAATTCTCTCTCGAGATGGTGTAAAGTAAGCTGTACGTTTGTCGACGGATTGGGCTGCAGCTTGAATGTGGGATGTGC
>QNGE01006925.1:0-27057 GCA_008508345.1 Paragonimus westermani
GTTGGATGCCGATCGGCAGCAGATATGTTGTTCAATGCTGGATAATCGCCACATGGGCGTCAGACGTTATCTGTCTTCGTAGGCACCATGTGCAACGACGAAACTCATGGACTATTGGTTGGACGGATAATGCTCAGCTACAATATATGCTCGACCTCGGCTCGGGCAATTCCGAGTTACTCGAGAGCTAAGTAGCCTGGACGACTTCCAACTGGCGGTCCTTGTGCGACATCTTGATGCGCGACGTCATCTGTCACTGCCGGTAGTTCGTTAGCGGTGCAGACCAGTTGAGAGAAATCCGATATGAGTTTTCCATAGACCTCGCAAACTACGGGATTTGCTAACGTTGGACTGATCGAAGCCGAGGACGACGGCTTGTTCCGAACATCGATTTCTGTCGCGGTAGCGATCAGACGCGATCGACGTGCGTCGGACAACAAATCGAAATGTCGGTGGAAATCGATTCCAACGTTAGCAAAATGTATATCACCTACGAGAGAGAACCGGAGAAAATCGCGTCAAATACCGAAGTTCAAATTCAACAGCCGACGGCCGAAGGTCCTAGTGGGCGTACCGTTTGCAGCCCTTCTGGTAGTGCCAGGTTCTGATCGCACGTCAGTTGCCGAATGTGGGATGACATTATCGTCGCCCGTGTATTGACTAAAAAGTTCATTTTAGAGGTCATATCCCTCAGAAAGGAAAGGCGCCTGTTGCCTGACTGGCCTGTGACTGTCATCATTAAAACATGCCGGCCTGTTAGTTTAAACGGTTTTTAGCACGACGGCTACATGATGATCGGCATCGTCTGGTGTTTCCACCATGCATCTCATGGTACCTACAAACACTGTCAGTTTTTATCCCAGGCGGTGAGCGGGGACGCTTTGGGCAACTTCTGGATAGTGACCTAACACATTGAATCCTGACACGAAGAACCGTCAGCTCGTGTCGCAACTGAGCTATCTCGGCGCTTGGTTCTAAAGGATTGTGTTTACAACATCCCAGTGCTTTGCGCCGGTTTGCCATCTCGGCGTCTTTGTGGTCAGCAAATTATCTGCGAGACTGCTGTGGGTAACTACATGTCCAACTATTTATGACTGCACTGTTCCTCGGAAACGTCCCTGTATTGTGTCTGTCGAGTGACTTAACGTTTGGAGGTGCTCCGCACACTTCAGCCCCGCGCACTACACACTGGGCGCTTGCTGCCATGGCAACATATATAGTGCCGCGCTGTTGGTTGTCCCCTGGATTATTGCCATTGAGTAAATCAACGAACGTGCAGCGAAACGCTGTGGTAGCGTCCCACAATCCTCGATTCCGTCGTCGTGCGGCACATCCGAAGACAGACCAAACCGTTTGTCACAAACACAGCTTTTCTATCTTTTTATCATGGGCGATTTCAACGCACACAAATTCAGGTGGTGACTAACTCACATGATGATTCTTACTGGAAGTTTCTGAACTTCTCAGCCAGGCTGAACCGTGAGAAAGCCTGAACACACGCTGACCAACATACGAGGCATCGTCCGGGATGGGCACACTCTAAAGCCTGGCAGATAGAGTGAACACCAAACCTTCATTGTGGCAGTGTACTCACTTGCCATCAGCTTTTGATTTTATCCGTTACCGGCTCCAAAAGACTCTGGCAGTGAGTACATTCCGAACTTTCCAGAAAACACAGTTCACCGTACTATTCATTTTCTTCAGTCCACTCAGCCTGAAGTATAGCCCGGTGAATTCAAACTACCACTTTTTAATGTTATCATTCACGGAGAATTGAGATATTTGTCCCCCGCAAACTGTGGAGACCTTCATGTCACTCACTGCAACCTCGGAACATATGCTGCGTTCTTGACGTAAGTACCTGTTTGTTCTGTAAGCAAAAAACTACCGGATAAACCGCAGGACCTTTTGCACCGTACGAAGCAGGCGCGAGCTGGAATTCCATCAACATACCTAACAGGTACCGACATGTCTTATTGGTAATCCAGAAAATCAACTTTCTATTCAAGTGCAGGCGCCACCAGAAAAAAATTAGGTCTCCAGTGCTTCCTCTGAAGCTTTCCGAAGAGGGAACCTCCTTCAACCTCAAGGTGGTTGTCAAGGTGTTCATGGATATTTATTCAGCGGTCTACAGTGTGGTCCTGCCAAACTGGCATCCGACTCCCGTACAGTGAAACTTTCAGTACCCACTCGGGTCAGCTAACTTCACTCTGCCCGATGTTCAGGATCAATCCTCAAGATAGACGACTATCACGTCTATATTTAAGACGGACAATCCACTCTGTCGTGCCGAACATCGGTCGGTCTGCCTCATCGAATCACATGCAAGGGCATCTGTTAAAACGCGCCATCCTTGTGCACCCATATGCATGCAAACAACCACCCTTTTTCTAGCCAGCATAACTCTCTCTCCGAGCGGTCATGCGTAGACATTATGTTATTTTTCCCGGATAACCTGACGCTGGCCAACCGCGATGGTCTCATTTTGAATGCTGTCTTCCATATTGCCAAAGTCTCTGACCGTGTTCCAAACATTCCACCTACATATAACCTAGAAGCTAATGGCATGCAAAAATCGACTTTCTGCTGGATTACTTCCCTTCTTGGTAACAGAACATTTAGAGTAAAAAACGGATTTGACCACTCTTTTCCTTCCCCCTTTAATTTCCACTACAGTTCCCAAAGGATGTATACTAAGTCTACTGTTGTGTCTGATTCACAATAATGGTCTTCCAGACGCTAAATTCTGGCAACGACCTTCCTTATACTGGTAGGTTAGAAGTCAACAGTTCTTGTGATCCCGGTGCAGTACAGATTGATCTCGATCGTGGTAAGTGCTTGTCGGATGACTGCAGTCTACCTCCAATCGATGGCAAGCGTGCACATATGCCGTTCACTGGGAAGTTCTTGAACCTAATAATGCCAAATAGCGTAGGAAGTGCAGTGAACACCACAAAAGTATACCTCGAATAATACCCAGGGGTTTGAATGTTGTCCGCTTCATCATCTTCTTGTCACTATCGAGTGGCTGCTAGAAAGAGAATTGGAATTCTTGAGATGCTGAAACAGACTACGTCTTCCGAAAGCCTTACATTTTCTACCCATAACTACTACTTGAGTATGCTCATCAAGTCATATGCACCGGCCACGGGACGTGTCCAGCCAGTAGCCGCCAGATGGTCACTGGCTTGCTGTATTTCTCTTACCAGCCTCGTCTTGAAATTCACGATGTTCTTTTAAAGACTCCGCAGTGGATAAATCCTCACACATTTTTTCCTCGGCGCAGGATTCTTGCAGCGCTCCTTTACCTCAGTGTGTTATAGCGGTGGAAAGGGTCGCTACAAGAGGCTCAGCAAATTGCGACCCTAGATCTACCTTAAGCAGCCGCCCTTTCTACAGAGGATTATAGACCACTGCAGCAGTCATCCATTAGGTATTGACATCTCTCAATCCAGAGGGTGTATAAGAGTGGTGTTAAATTCCCGATTACTTAAGACTTTATTGCATTAGCATTTTGCTCCGTTCTAGGTACTTTCTTTAAACCCCAGAGGCGACGATACACCCGGTTTCCTGAGACCTCCTTTCAATTCAACGAAAGCCTCCCAAATATCCAAACGTAGTGGTTGGCTGGATCCGGGTGTTTTGGGCCCTCAGCCTTGAACCCGTATGCAAGCCATAGAAACCACGGAGAAACAGTTTGGGGGGTAAAGCCTTGGCTTCCAGTAGAAGCAGAGCAAGAACATTTAGGCACACTACAGTGTGCAGAGACTAGCAGCATATGCGGGACTCCCACGTAGTGTAGATGTGTGGCCATCAGCGAATCCAGCACACTGAGGAACAACTCTCGCCAGTTGGTCTGGCAGAACGTGTTGATTTTGTTGGAGTCTGTCGCAGTACTTCTGGAGTGCTGTGCCTAAGTGGACTGATGTTGAAATGTTGCCAAACGTTTCACTACCCTATTCAAGTAAGCCGTGTTGACCACCTTTATTATTAGTTCAGCGGGTGCCACTACCTCCCCTACAGTTATCCAGTATGGGCGCTGTAATTCTCTGAACGCCAGGGTCAGATTATTTTCTTTTATGCTTTTGAGAAACTTACAACCTCTATTGCTCTCTGATACACGAACAATGGTCTCGCCTTGTCTCCACCGATGACCAGTTGTTTGAGTGAGCTTAATCCCGTTTTACCGTCCCCCACTGCGCAGCGGCGCCTAGATTGCGATTTTGCTGTACAGGCACGTTATCTGGTCAGTTTCCGAGGGTTTTTCACCGTCGAGGAGAGGATGCAATACTTGTGTATATTTGTCCAAACAGTACCATGTCAACTCCACTTTCTATGAGTGTCTACTCGTCGACCGGTTGGAAAACAGATTGGCGTTTTCGGTTTTTACGCTGAGAAAGGTATCGAGTGGACCGCCAAAATACGCGTAACGCGATGCGAACATGAATCGTTGGCGAACGACCTAACAGAACGCTTTCAAAAGCGGTTGAGGCAAAAAATCCGAACAAGCGTTCTCCATAGTACATGGAAAAACATTTTGGCCATGCCAACTTTTAAGACAGTTGTCTAGCAGACCCGTCTGGCCGCTGCAAAATCAGCGTTATTCAACAAAATGAAACGCTTCCTAAGACCTGCAGTCTTTAGGCACTTTCTGGGGGATAGATATTTGTAGGCGACTGAAACTACAAAGGTAAGAACACTAACAGTCAGCTCGAAATACGGTCACTGAATGGTTGGATATGGACTACTTCGACCCAGTTTGAGTATTAGAACTAGGGAACCCAGATGTGCGCACGGATGGTGTTTTTTGGATCGGGTCTACTCAAACAAGTAGTGTTCATTTTGTACAAAATCAACGGATTTGGACTGCATATAAAAAAGAACAAAAAACTGAAATTATGTACGATACCATATAGTGCTTTACGTTACAGCATCGGAGGAAAGAAAAAGCTCCATGAAGTTTCTAGCGGTCAAGTACAATACTGAGTTTTTCTGGTCGTCCAACAGTACTGTTTGAGTAAATGCGCGCACGATCAACAAGGTTCTCAATTTTGGTTGAGTGGGCGCTTGCCGTTCGTTACACATACGTTGCGTAGACCGCGAGTCATCGGAAGTAACGTCGCTTTTAGCTCTAGCGGGAGGATCTAGTCGGGACTCAACACAAGCAAACTGAAATCTGCCACTGCCTACTGTGATATGGGATCCATCGCACTCGACCATAGTAAGGTCTGGGAGGCGCTTTTTCACACGGAACGCCCTGGGGAAAGGACTTAACGGCGTCGCTACCGACAAAAGCAACTACAACTTTCAGATTACAGTGCTGCTGCTGCTGCTGCTGCCGCTGCTGCTGCTGCTGCTGCTGCTGTTCAATCTGAAAGGCCGCGGGCGGATTTTCCNCGCACTCGACCATAGTAAGGTCTGGGAGGCGCTTTTTCACACAGAACGCCTTGGGGAAAGGACTTAACGGCGTCGCTACCGACAAAAACAACTACAACGTTCAGATTACAGTGCTGCTGCTGCTGTTCATTCTGAAAGGCAGCGGGCGGATTTTCCTTGTGGACTACTTAGACTATTGAACGAAGGTAGTGTGGTTTCGGTCGACGAATTACCATAGTTCAAGGTCCAGTCTCCCATTAACGCCCACGGGATTGCTTAGATTTCTGCAAAGGAGATAGGCATTGTCACTGTCTATGTGGTGGAGCAGTTAGCATGATTTTATCAACATGGATGTGGCTGAAACGCGCGACGAGCATATCGAGGACATGATGATGTGCCAGTGGACTCCGACAGTCGAAGTGCGTTTTCGTCCATCCTCGCATGTCCCGATGCATGTTCGATCATAAAGTCGGTCTAGAATCAGCTTGATGGTGGCGCGAATGTTGGGATAAAACACGCTGTAGAGACCGTTGTAACTAGAGCGTCATCAGCTTACTGGCACAAATTGATGACGGCTGATTGCCGTGGTATCACACAATATTGTCATTGCAGCTGGTTAACAGAAACACCGGAAATTTGAAGACCCGCGTTATAGCTCCAACCCCGGATGGTTATCTTGTGTTCGGGCTAATTCCTTCAACCTGACAGTGTCAGTTGGCTGTAAGCTAGTCTCGTCAACCGTGTTTTCACTGTCCGCGATATACTGAGTCTGTCGAGGGCTGGAAGGTGCAATCAAACTGTCGAGTTTCCCTCAGAGAATAACGGTCGCGTTTGGAGTTGAAAGAGTAAATAAGTCGTTCACGATCTGTGAGGAAAGCAAAACACCTGTCGTGCAGTATGTGACGAAGGCGCTTAATGGTAAGAAGGATGAGAAGCGGCCAGCGAGCAGAGGTAATGCAGAGTGCATGCGCTTATTGAAGCTCCGGGGAGAAAATCGATGCTGGCGGGATAATACCGTTTACAAGCTGCTACAGAACCGCGTTCAAAGTTGATTGAGATACATCATTCTCCAAAATAAGAGCCAGTTCTTCATCTGTACGCATAGGTGCGAGAGCCATCAACTGTGATATTTTGTCTTTAACTCCGAGGAACGCAATGTTGGCCGGGGCGATAAGATAAATGTCTTGCGTTGTTTTATAACAAATTTGAACGGCGCGGGATAAAACGGCAGTAACAATCAACATTAGCTAAAACCGGCGGGGGTCTTTCGAGATTGTGATTTGAGAGAAACGAACAACTATGGCAGAGGTTTACTACCATCAAGGATGACTCGGTGCCTGCAAAAATCCATACACCATGTGCCAAAGCACAACTTATCGCGCATAGGATTGTTCCATAATGATCGATACTTTTGAAAATTACACGTTGGCTTGACGTGTGCTGCTGTACGTTCTCGCTTGCTGCCAAACAAAAAAGATGTATACCACACAGGACTTGCTGCATGAACCTGTAAAAGGTGTGGGCCGCGTCCTGCAGACCAAACAGCATGCGAACAAACTCATACAGTTTAAATGGTGTGATATCAGTTGACTTCGCTATATTTTCTTGAGCGTTGAGAATCTGTTGGCAGGACCGAACCAACTCGATTTATGGAAAATAGCGATATCTGGAGGATCGACCAAAAAGTCTTAATAGTGAGGACCAAATATTCGTCGGGAACAATGGGGTAACTTCAGGCATGGGTGAGTTTTTATGCACCGCGTACAATGGCGATGTACGCAAGTTATCTCAAGTTGAATAACACCGAGGCCCTGGAAACAAACGAACTCCACTTTAGCGACTTTGATTTTCCTCGGTGGCAACCATTCGAGGCGTGCAACGGAAGGTGGTCCCCTATTGTTAACGTGATAGAAAAACGTGTTCTGTGTGTGGCAGTAAAGCCGAAGGATTTTTAGGGCACGGGAACTGTCGAAGTGGATTTGCGGACTTGTTGGCTGGTAAGGTCAAACGTAATACTGATCAAGTTGACCGATGTGGCCTTTGAATATGCGTACAGAGCTGTTGCACTGTCCCGCAGTTCCTGAATCTTCACATCCACTGAGAATAAAAGGTAGGTTGGAAAATTGTCGTCAGTGGTTAAGTGGTGTACATCCGCAGCGGTAACGCTCCGATGGATATGTCGGTAGCGATCGGGGTTGAGAATAATTGGCTTCTCCCCGTTGGTCTGCGTGGTGGTTCGGCTTGGGGCCTGTAAAATATGAATAATCGGTTTGAGGTTGTCAGTCACCAATACGCGTCAATTTGGGTGAGAAAATGGGGAGTGCCCGAAGGTCGAATAGATAGATCAGACGACATCGGCATGGGCTAGTGGCAGTTTTCGGCGTTACTGACTGGCTTGGTCGCTATCCTTCAGGGTTTCACCATCCTGGGAGCGACGAAGCTGAGCGCAACGACCGACACGCGTTAAAAACTGGTGGCAGTGGTAGAAAACACCCCCGCGGATTAGTCGCGCTCGTGACCTACTCCGTAAGAGAGACCCTGACCGCAGTGGCAGCTTCCTATCTGCTAACAGGTCATTTAAATTGGTTGACTGTTAAGACATTCGTGGAGGTTGTTCCTTTACACTTGAGACCTCCTGTTGAGGAGTATCGAGGGTGTAACAAAGTCAAACCTGGGCTTTATGGCGGCGAACATAAAAGCAGTTCACTTGATCCTCCATATCCGATGACAGTGAACTCAAAACGCGGTCACTGAATGGCTGAATACAGACTTTTCAGACCCGGCCTGATTAATAGCACTGAGGAGACTAGATACGTGATCGAGAATGATGTTTTCAGATCCAATTAATTCAAACAAGTGGGGTTCATTCTTTGTAAAGACAACCAATTCAGACTAGGTTTAAAAACCAGGAGAAATGTGAAATTATGTGCATTAACCTATAGAGGTCAAATCAAGTCACGACACAAGACTTGTGGCGATTGCCAGGGAGTGTCCAGTTTCGCGCGCTAGTAAACTCCGCGGATCCCAACGTCTTTCAACAATTGTTACGGACAGAGCTTCACTTCACTCCGCAGGGGAATCATATTAGTGTACCGCATATCATGGTCTGGAGGGTCGCTGACTAATGTGATGCCTCACCAACTTAGGATGCAGGGTCACTGCCGCCGCTGGTGCTACCTTATCTCTTCCAAAATTCACTTGTCTGGGCACATACCGGGGTCCAGGTATATATTAAGAGAAAAAAGAATAACGTTGTGGGAGACAACAATACAGAATGAAAAGGGAGAGTAAAACATACAATTCAATCTCCAAGTTGCTATGCTAACCCATGATACGCCGGTGAGCAACATTTGTCAGGCTTTTGCAGGATAAAGCTCCCCATCAGGGCAACTACCGCCTCCGAAGACAACTCATATCAATCGTTTATTACTACACGAAAGAAAAAGTGAGCCTGAATTTCTACGTCGGCTTCTGCTGTTAGAAGTCCCCTACCACTCCCGGAAGTGCTGGGCTGCCATTCCAGGTAAACAGCTGCTAGCCAGCACTGGTCGAATCAGCTGGCAACTTGTGGTCTTCCATCATGTCTCCACGTTCGCGTTTACTCCCTAGGGAGAATAAACTAGAACTTCTGCTATAATATTCCGTACCCCAGAGTTTCACAAACAACTTTGTGCACTGGCACTGCACTCTTTCTTGCCCATTTGAATCCATCACGATGTGGGGACTCCAGATTTGTAGGCAGTGTTTAAGAGGCGGCCACACATGTGTACTGAAAAAAGATGCCGGAAACTCTGGTTACCGGGAATCTGCCGTTTAATTAAGCAGAAACAGAGCTTATCGGACCGCAGCCATGGTCTGACTAGAAGGCCTGAAGTCCCATCATATCCATATTCTTAAGCCTGTAATCACGGATTTTTACCGGGCCACCAAGGAGCTTTCCGGCTCTGCAGTGTGTCTACAGGAAGCCATCACTTTCTCTGCTGATAAATTATTGCATTTGTTCACGTCCAGCGTTAGTTGCCACATTATTGATCACTGGTGGTTTCTCACGAGACTTCGAAAACAGTGGTCTTCAGAGGAGACCTTTGTGAAACCCGACTACGTACGATCACTGAACCTGATTAAGCGCCTTCTGTTTGAAAATGGAGCTGTTGGTGATAAAGTTAATCCATTACCACCCAAATCGAAATGCTCGGAGATAGATTAAATGTTTCGAATCGTTTTAAAAAAAACTCGGTTTTAGTCTCAACAAAATCGAAATTGCAGACCGTTACTATTTCCACCCTATCCAACCTTGTGGCGATTTCATCAGGAGGCTTTGACATGCTGGTTGGACGGGGCCATTACTTCGCAAGCCCACTTTGTTAGACCGTGAAGAACCTGTGACTGATGACGTTGCAGGCAATCCCCTCCCCAGGTTTACTTCCCATTGGATTCAATATGAAACGCGTAGGTCTAACGGGCCGAGAGTTCGCAAGCTCTTCCCTGTTTCCTCCTTTGTGCGTCGAAGTACCTTCAACCACCTTTCAATCCTGCATAACTTCAGTTCTTCCACACGGCGCGTTCAATTGACATGCTAGAAGACTAGCTATGACGTCAGCTAATGGCTGCAATGATGGCGGTGATCCATCACCTGGTCTCATCCGACGCACAGTAACAGAAACACACGATTACACATAGGTCTGCAATAGTAGGTAGTGGCGGGATGTTTCAGCCAAGCGTGTGCAACGTTCCAAGGAATGTGTGAAGTTTCTGGGCTTCCTGTTCCTTCCTCGTGATAGTACACACACCATTTTCACCCTCAACACAGCCGAAGGAAGCGCTGTGGACAACTCGGACTGAACGTAGTTATGTTCGCCTCACAGTTAGCAGGTCCTCGCTCTGCTAACTCCTGCTCGTGGTCCAGTACGCACTCCTATACGCATATGACTGTGTCTCGGGTCCCTCTGTACTCCTGATACGGTGGTGCCCGCCAGTAAGTTGAAAGCTCTTTTAGGTAGCGCGCTTTTTGGTCTGGGCCTTGCTTGTCAAACTTCACTATAATAAACTTACCTCTCGTCGTTGTATTCTACCCACAGTTGCCCAAACATCGATCGTCTACAGACGGTTACTGTTGATTAATTTTCAGGGGCGTTTCATACTAACCCTCTGCCTCCAAACCTTAGATCATGAAACCCGTCCTACTTTCTAGGTCGCTCAATCTCATCTGGTAGCACGACCTGCGCCAATTATCCGGAGGTTCCGGCTTGCCATATGCAAGCAACAGTTGCAAAACTCATTGTAAGTTTTACCCGATGAGGCACACATTTCCAACTTAGCCACACCATTGAGACACCTGCTGATACCTGAATCTAAAACACCTGGTGTCCGTCCAGCCCTCCACTTGACGTGCCAGTTTATATAGTGAACTGTGGTCCTCGCTTGAAGAAACTTCAACGGCCTCTCTTCAACGGGGCTCTCGGTCACCACCTCTTCGGTCCTGTCAGTGAAGTGACTCCACCAGGAAAGAGAATTTCGGCGTTCCATATCGATAGTTAAATACACAACAACACATTTGCTATCTTCATTCGATGATGTGAGTAAGCTGCAGTGTAGGGCAGCCACCACCAAAGTAACTCGTATTTTTCTGACGCAGCAGTCAGTTACCTGAGTGGTGGGTGTAGTTAGTTCTCCACCTAATATTTGCTCACGCTAACCTGCCAACGCCAAATGCTGCTCTATCCTAGCTTTCCGCCTTGCCTGCCAACACGACAAGCACAGTAACCTGAAGGAAGACGGACGAATGCATACAACTCCGGCCTGAGCCAAGCCTCTGTCGCTCCTGTGAAATCGCCATCTTAAGTTTCTGCCTGAACCACTTCCAGTTTCACAATAATACACACGCTGGTATAGACCACTAGAGAGCCCCTCCCTCCTCTGTGTTGGGGACCATGCCACTGAACACGAGAGACGGGCGGTTTGAAATCGGACCCTGTGTCGACTGCTCGGTTAGTTTCCGGGAATGCCTGCTTCCCTGTGAATGGTTTTGTTCCAATCTGATGTAACTCACACGAATGCTGCATATGAAGGAACGCTGGTTCTTTTCTCTATGGCACCCTGTTTGCCAGCGGCACAAAAAAGGGACATGACTCTGCCAAACTGTTGAGTGTTCTATCTACACCCAATGCCCCGCGCGCTCCAACCCGGCCTGACGATAACTTATTGGCGCACAAACATAGCGAGCCAGCTTTGCAAAAATGTTCGCTTATCGCCGGCCTTGAAAGACCCTCGTTGTGTTTACCACCACTGCGCAGATTTATTTGCCGTCACCACAGTATATCCCTTCGTGATAGTGCGGAATGCTTGTGTGGTTACCACAGTCTTTCCTATGTGACCCGAATTTGCAAACCATACAACTATTGGTCCGGGTCTTGGCAATGTTCTTGCCAACATTCTAGATTGAGGACCCTATCAATGGCCGCGTGATGAAAAGCTTTATCTGACCTCAACATGCTGAATATATGATCCTTGAGTACATAATCACATTTTTAAACATTTCTGCAAAACAGTCTCCGTCTTCATACGCGACACAAATTAACCACTAGCTGGCCACATGTAACACGTACGTTGATCTACATTTGTAGTCCGGCGAAGACTAAAGTCAACTCTGTCATCCCAGACGCCAATCTCTTTGACCTCGCTGAGGTATTCGACCATGTCCCACATGGCGACCTCAGAAACAAAATTGAAGCTCACAGCATCCAAGTCGATGCCTTTTGCTGGATTACCCCTTTCTTGACAGTGAAACTTGGGTTCGGAGTAAAGTCAGAACTTTCATTCACCTTCCTGATTTTTGTATGGGTTCCCCAAGGATCAGTGCTCCGTTCTTTTCCGTCCCTTATTTACAACAGCAGCCATTCAGACAATGCTTCCGGTAACGCTCGTCCCTACGGTGACAACGTAAAATTGTACGATGCTAGTGAGCCTGGTGCGCTACGCATTGGCCACAACCTGACTGTATTCTCTCCCCCAAACGACGGTATATGCGAACGCGTGCCACTCATTAGAAATTAAAATAAACACATTTGTGCCTGACGGTTCATTTAACACGATCGACACCACTAAGGTCGACTTGAAGTAAGATTTGGACACAGGTGTGTCGTCTGACTTACCTTCTGCGCATAATCATAAGATGGTTTCAGAACGACATTCGCCACCATGGAACTGATGAATCGGTCCTTAACCACCTAGATGAGGAGACTTTTCGAACATTTCGGGGATATTTGTGTGAGCCACTGCGCAAAAATTCAAAAGTTGTTCATTCAGCTTGCAAATATTTACCCATTGTCCAGCGTGGGGAGTGGGCGGTTACTAACTCGGCCATTGGCTCGCGACGTCTAATTAACGGGTCTCGACTCAAAATTCTTGACTTGTAACCATCTCTTTTTCCACTACTCCCCGGTGATCTGATTTTTGCACACTTTCCTCAGCATGAAACTCATGGACATGTTCGTCAGCTTGGTAATCGATAACGGCCGATGGGGTCGTGGCATGAAGCTTTACAGGCTCAGTCTTCCAACCCTCCATAAGCAGCTTTTATATTCTCACATGATTGGAACTCGCTGGAACAGTCCTTCCTCTCAGGCCGAAAGTTGCAACCCTGATGATCGTTTGTAACAGACCCTAGATTCCCATTTAATCAAGACCCAGTTAGAGTTGTGACCCTACCCCGTCCTTGATAGTTTCTGTGATCTCCAAGCATGTTGCTGTGTCCTGTTTTCACAGAGTGTCCTTCACATCAGAGAGCATTCGCTGGATATTACAGCAGACATACTGAAACTGGGTGAGTGATAGCCGTCGGCCATTAAACAAACGCAGACACAAGGCAGTAACAGTGATATTGCCCAGGCCTTGCCAAAGAGTCTGATCGCATGAACCAAGCTATTTTATTTACAGGCGCTGTCACTTCGGGATACAGGACAACTTCCTTCAGCGGTTATCGCCGGATCTTCATAGCCGCCGTGTGAAATGCTCATAAATGATGCACACCCAACCTATATATCCACTCTCGGCGCAGTGTCCCAAAGAACGCTTCTTAACTGGCTCCTGATTTTCAGGTTTATTGATGGTCTTTTTCTTTTGATAAATTCCCCGTCAGTATCGTTCCTGGGGGCGTCAAAACACGATGAACCTGAATACTCGTGACGATTTTCCCATCTTACATAATGACTTTAATACTTCATCTGATTGATTCCAAGTGAATGTATTGGATTTTACAGCCAAGAGGTGTAGTGTAGACATGCATATTTTCAGCTTCCCAAGTACTGCTTATTAAATTGATGGCTGCCGGCTCCAAGCAATTTTTGTTTAGAAGGACTCACGGACATAATTTCCCGATAACCTTCTGAACTTCCGAACGCGGAAGTAAGTGCGAAACGGCTAGTTATACTATGGCTTCGTTCATGTGTCCTTCTGACCAGTTCCGTCCGTCTTATTTCCGATCTTTTACAGCCTTTTTATTTAATGACACAGTCAGAGTGAAGCTGCGATTTAGCCATTCTATCCCCAAAGAGCAGATTGCTATCAGAGACACGATGGGGTATCACTGAGACAATCCGGGGCCCCTGAACCAAGTGATGTGTTAAAGGTCAGATAAGTTTTTCTCCGTCATGTCAGCATTTTTCACGGCTGTTTAGGGCTAGATTCTAAATGCACTGAAATCCAACCAGCTTGTCTGTCTTGGTGTCTAGCGGGCTTCCATTCACCTGAGAGACAAACCCTGAAAATGAAGTGTAGCACCACCCTTCCGAATATCGCCGGCTAGGGGACGAAGGTGGTAACGTGTGTTGTAATTGTCTCTCAATCGTATGTGCCAGTTCATGTTCACTGGGGGAAGTAGCACTGCCCCGAGTGGTGAACTACTGGATTTAGAGGTCAAAAATTACAGACATGAACGCATGACTAATTTTTTTCTCTCTGCGTGTTCGCAAGGCTTGGGGTTTTCTACCTGACCAGTTCGATTCCGTCAACTTCGCACCAGTCTTCATTACACGCACCGATAAACATTTTTTTAACACCGCAAAATTTCTGCTCACTGTAGCCCGGCGATTGCGTCCATGATATTCCACATATCGCGATGCGTATGTCGCAACATCTGCTCCCTGGTACTTTCGTCAATAATACATTGACTTTTTGACTGCATACCTAACCCCCTGCAAGTGAGTCACAATTAGCGAATTGAGAGATGACGATGATAGTAATACTCTTCGGGTCTCACTCTTCAGTTGCCACTGACAGTTTATTGCCATCCAACGAATAATCGCTGGCTGCCTTGCTTCCATTTCGTAACAAATAACGGTTAACTGTAGCAAGTGAAAAGCAATTCTGATTATCCCACCCATATGGTGTATTTATCTCGTCTTCTGGTGCTTCTTGTAGTAAAATGCAATGTCGGAAAAGTTTTAATATCATTCGCATACAGAGGTACACTGAGACTTACTAAGACAGACACTTCATTAGTGACAAAAGTGTGTAGTCACGGTCCAATGGTGGGAAATTAAGGAGCGCCATCGAATTTTTCATGTCAGATGAGAGGGCTCCATTATCATTGACCTGGAAAAGGCTAGTTAATGTGTAGTCTCCAGTCTTATCAACCGAACCATTCCCAAAGTCCAATGCTTAAGATTTGCCTGGTAGGATAACATAGTTCACGCAAATGATTGCTTAGGGAAGTAGAGGGGGCCGAATATCTTGTATATAACGAGGTCTGTGACGATCCTCCGTCAATTTTTCTCCCTCTTAATTTTTGTTTGGTGTAACCTGACTTTACGGCAGCCGCACTGGGACGAAAACAACCGTATCATACACATTCGAAAGTCCTGTTTTGTTGTAAATCAGCCATCCCATAGCTTCGAATGGTACCAACAACAATGTCGCTGGATAATAGTTTTGAGCAGCTGCAGGACCCGACGATCTAAATTTTGCAGTTAACTTATACGTCTTTCACTCAGTCAAAACTTCCAATATCACTGCAGACGGGGTGACCAATGCAACTGGCGGCTGTGAAAAGACAGGTGTAAATTTGCTTTGCCTTATTAATGAAATCTCATTAGATCACGGGAATGTCCTTATCGCTGGAATCAACAGTTTCATACTTGCTGCCATAAAGCAGCTCCTAAGGGGCCAGAACTCGCTGTTTCTCCGATGTGACAAACATATGCTGTAAACAGTCTATGAGGTTCATACGTAATTGATTTTTGGTTAACTGAAAATCAAGGACGCCCTGGAGACTCAAACGTTGCGCTCCTCTTTAAAGCAAGACTATTCAGATGGTCCTTTATTAAAATGGCAGATGGCGGGTGATGAAATCATTGCAAGGACTCAACGATTTGGTGATGGATACAGAGGTTTAATGTGGAAGGTCCAAGTTGCACGGATTCAGTTGACTTTTCTTAATCAGTACCATGTGGGCGTTTGTTGACCTGAAACGCAGTCAATGAAAACATTTATCGACGCTTTTTGGGATTTAGCAAGTGTCAACACGGAGAAAGAACACGAATCTAACTACGTTTTAAGTAATCCAGAATCTAGTTGTTCAAAACATTCGCTAGAGTCTCAGCTGAATTCTCCGGAAGAACGTTCCGGTGGAGTTCAATCCCTTGAGGAAAAGGGTGCTGTCAATGGAAGGTCCGGGGACGGAGTTCAACAACGTTCCAGCATGGGTTCGTTGGCCGCTATTACACGTTACGATGAACAGCCATTCCAGTAATCCTGAATCGAAGAAGCCCGTAAGAATTTTGTCGCTGCAGAGCATTTGGAATTCAAACGGACACAGTTCGGGGATTTCAAGTCGAGACCTGCACCGGATATACCATAAGCCCGAGACTAGTTCATTAGCCGCGCGGTGGACACGCCAAACCACGAGTTTGTCATCTTTCAAATCCGGATACACGACCGGTTATATACGGACCCTGTGAAGTGTGTGAACCGTTTACTTCTGTATGTGGGAAAACGTGTGGTCATTTATACTAGCAGCTTCAAGTTCTTTTTTGCCTTCATCTGATGATAATACACGAATGATAAGTTAGGCGGTATCCAAATGCCTAGATGTGTCACCTGATCCATTTTTATAACGCTTACTGTTAAGAACGTATTAGGAGTCCCGAAGACGCTAGGAGTGCACGAATCGAGCTACATGTCATTTAGAAGGAGGCTCCAATCACTTGGACAGCGTTTAATTGCGCCGGGGCAGTCTTTAGTGCACCAGACTCACCAGCATTTTAGATTTTTTGACCCGTGTTGAGAAAAGCAGTGTTAGAAATGTCGTGCGAAACAACGCCGACGTGAATAAAAAAACTAACACAGGACCTGGATCTGATTACCGGAGGGCACCTGCATAAACCAGTATGGAATGCAAAAGGTCTCATCCAATATAACTGAAAGTTTTACTATCAGCGAAAGAGACCATCCATTTGACAGTCTCTGTTTGAGTACCGTAGGCTCCCCGTTTATGTGTGGAGGAACGTGTGAGATACGATCAAAAGCCTTGGCAAAATCAAAGAATTCATCACTTCGGACAAGGTCATTGTCTTTTGCCCCCGCTGGACTACTCATGAAGATCAAGCTATATGCAAGGTCTGTTCATTTAGGAAGGAAGCGATGCTGGTGCAAGAAAGGTGATGGCTTGATGGGGAGTGTTTAAGGATGACGTGTCTCAGCGAACTTTCTGACGTCTCTCACAGAGCACTAGTGGAGCTGACTGGCCGGTGGTTGCCCAGGACGTTCCAGTAATGTACGCTAAAAATGGCTGTGTGATTGTGAATTCTGCCAAACACCAAGGAAAAGTCTATCTTGGGATGTCTGTTCAAACAGCCTGTAGAAGGTTTTGGCCAGGCCATCGGCTGTATTGCTGAAAACCTGGTGTTGAAAAGACTCACCGATTCAGGATAATTCCCTCAGTACCGCGTAGCCAGCAATTTCAGCAATGCCTATTCAGAGGGTTGGGCTAACCAGACTAACCGTCAGGTCCAAAAGCGTCAGAAAGGTGATCGGTAGGACGGGAATTCATACGTTACTGTTTGAAAAAGTTACAACACAAGTTCTATCTCGCGTTGGACGTGAGGTAAATGGATATACAAATCATGCAGCAGAAAGGCGTCCGATGAAGGAATGGTCAAGCTGGGGTCCGTAACCATCAGTCAACGGGAAATAAACTCAATTAAACACAAGGGTGCGGATAAGTGTGAGTTTGCTAAACACTGCCAAGAAGAAGAGGTTAATTAAGCTGCGGTAACTATTAAAAGGAAGCATTTGGACATTCTCCTTGTAGTTATGGAACAAAATCCATCATGATTATTCGCTACACAAACGATGGCTAATTCTGGATCGACTTCTTACGATTAAACCAGACATGCCTGAACAAATCCATCGCTTCGCATCACTCCAATATAAAAAACCTACCATAGGAGTCTCATCAACTTTAACGTCTGAATTGAATGTTGCCTGGGTCTATCGAGCTGTCTGAATTAACACTGAGCGAAAGGCCTCCAACACCAACTGCGGAAAACCCGGCGGTAAAAGGCGGTTGCTGCAAGCTCTGCAACCATAGTATGGAATGATATTCCAGCGGTGCAAAGCTGTGGATTGCTAGGTAGTGCTCCTCAGTTAACTCGGTCGAAATTGGGGGTCATGAACCTCTCCGTCGGGTAGTCGAATTGTAGGGGCTGAGGTCTAGTCCCTCCTCGATCGACGCATATGCTGAAGTAAGATTTTTTCACTCAAACAGAATCTTAGGAGGTCGTTTCATCTACGAGTATTTGTGTCTAAAGATTTATCTCCCACAACCCTTCCGGACAGTGGTGAAAGTGCGGGCTACTGCAAGCCCACCCTTCGCAGAAAGTGAGAGCGGCCATCAAAGATGCGCCAAATATGGTTCAATGGACGTGAGGAATAAGAGAAAGTACACAGTTTCTGCAGCATAAGTGGCGACCATTTTGAGATGCGATCTGGAACGCACCATAGTTCCGGTTCACAGGCTCATGTTCGAAAAGGAATGATTCACTATAGATTCCTAAACAGTTGAACCAACGTGATCGAGTGTCCGAGCCACGAACTTTTGCTGGCTATCACCAGTAGCAGATTGGACCGAAGGGGAGCATGGAGCAGTTATGTTAGTGCGGACACTGGATAACCAATATCTACTAGGTGGCTTTCTAGCGATAGCTGGATCCAAAAAAGGTTGAATCTGACCAAAACGATGTCGCGGCGGGGTACCGAGATACTGCTTTTAAAATTATTGCCTGGTCAATGTCCATAATAAGATCGGGGATCCACTTTCACAGTCTTGGTGGGACGCTGATGACCAATTTAACTCGGGTGCGTTGAATTCACCCACAGGAAGTGGATGAGAATAACACCATGACCCTAGAAAGTTTTCTGGGCTGCCGACCGCCTTATTCAACGTTCACCTGTCTCATGCATTCTTTCGTCCAACAGTCTACGCGACCAAGCAGAATAAGTTACTACCCGGTGTCCGTCCTAAAAATGTAGTTCCCAGGGAACGTGGACTTAGCAATTCAGACTCGTACCGGAGAAACCTGGCGCGAGATATCTTCACACATTCTACACAGGGAGACCCAATGCCTTCATGATTGGGGTCAACTCGCGAGTTGATTCGGGTCACCGCATCATCCCTCCAAATCCGGTCCTACTGCCAACCAGTGTGCATCAGGCTGAAAGTCCGCAACCGTAGAGGCCAAAGCCAACGCAAATGACAATTTGTTCCTGGTTTTCACAACTCTAAGTGAAAGACGGCTGGCCTGGATCTCAGTCATAGCTCCCTCTTTCCCAACCTTGAATGATTGCTCCCTGATTAATGGATTATCACTGCGAGTAAGCAGCCGTTCTCCTGCCTCGGACAACTCACTCAGGATCTTAAAGATTTCTATTGCATCTCTTTTCCCCTTTCCTTCTAGGGGAGAGATATTGATTTGTTTAAGTTTACAGTTCTTTGTTACTAATCCCAGACAGTTTGCCCGGGATTTCCTTAAACAGTTGTTTGTCACTCTTGTCACTCTTTAACTGTCTATGTGTTCTCGCAACCGAGTTTTTCATGCCCCCAAGAGTCTGAGGAAGATCATGATGGAGGATGCATTGTCTTTGTTGTCTGAGTATACCACGATTGCTGAAGGCGATTCCAATACCGCTCTCTTCCACCACTCATATACCAGGTACCTTTTTGCATACCAACTTTCAGGGGATCACTTGTATAATTCTGATCAGGTACTCATCAGGGATAGTCCCGCTGCTAATTTGATGATGAACTGTGTTCTTCAGGTCATCTAGGATGTCGAATTACTGTTAGAGGAAGTCTCTATTTGTTGCAGTGAAATGGGATCCCTATAGATTGCTGCTGCAAAACTCTCATCGTCAAACAGTCACTGCCTCAAGTCCTGTGACCCGGATTAATTCGAATCAATTTGAGTAACTTCTACTCCTGCATTGAAGGTGGCTTCCGCTAAGCACAGCAGCAGACATATTTAGGCCCATATATATCTTTCTCCATATGCTTGTGTCTAATGTTACGGTGCCATTCAAATGTTCACAATTTTTGCAAGTAACGTGAAGTTGTTTAATGTTTGACGCGTTGCAACGAGGCGATCACACTACAATTCTATCCCGTCATCGCTGAACCTAGTGGGTGGTTGTTGAATATCATCTAATGCAAACATACTGAGCGTCTCTATTTTACTGCTGGTAACTCGTTACGTTAGGTACTAGCTCTTTGAGGCATAACATAAAAGTAGATCGGCGACTTAGTGTGTGAAAGTCTGTACGAATGCAGATGTGCCGTGTATATATGTATGACGGCTCGCAGAGGTGTGCGCTAGCATGGATACGTAGGCAGTGACGAGAATGGATGTTGGGACGTATGCGGCGGTACGTATGGTTGGACGTCGACGAGAAATGCTGCACATCCGAAAATCGTCAGCTGAAGAGTTCTAACATGCGCATAACTTCTTACGATCAGTGGCAACGGTTCTACGAGCGCATTTTCTCGTTGGTGCATATATTTCCTAGGTTGGCCTCTCTTTAACTATGGCCTAGTGGACCAGAACTACCTCGCGTAGCAAAGCGCAACTCTGAAGGCAGGCGTCTCGTTTGCACCACGCAGAATGTACACTTCCTCTTATAAGCCACCCCTTCTGTCCAGAATAAGTCATCTCCCCCAAGACCGGTCCGATTTAATCGCGAAACATGTGCTCACAGGACGCCCATAGGTCTTAAGTGCGCTCCACGTTGTCCGAAGCACGCGCAGGCGGGAGATTCATGTAAACACTGAACTCGGACAGGAGAAAGTTCTACACGCAAACTGCGGAAACGAAAACGTATTAGTTGAACATGTGCGACGATTAGGAAAGTATAACTCTTCAGCTATTCCCTGGAGACGGCGGACGGGAAGACTCGACCTGACTGCCTGTTTGCGGCTGAGTTACCCAGAGAGTGTTACCCGGCAATCTGCAACGCTGGACCGCAAAAGTGATACACAAAATCTGTTCGAACAGGTACTCCGGACTGGCATTACCCCCAGTCCGGGAACAGGCAATGGCCACACTCATATTTAAGGCAGACGACCGAGAGCCTCCGGCTAGCTATCACCCAATCAAATTTACTAGCAAACCGTGAAAGGTAATGGAGCGCTGATTGAAGCCCACTATCATCAATCACTTCCTACCGAAACATTTTTCTCTCCCACCCAGCATGGCTTCCTTCCCAAAAAATCATGCATTACAGACGTACTTCATTTCACTGGTAGCCTGACGGAGGCCACAGAAAATGACTTCATCTCTGGAGCAATCTACTCTGATCTCACCGGGGCTTTCGAGCGTATCCCACACAGCCCCTGAAACATATACTGAAAGCCTACGGCATTCCTCGATATTAGAACTTTTAGAGTCAAAACCGTGTCAGACCTTTCGTCTCCTCCTTTCATTTCGGCGGGAGTTCCCGAAGGGTCAGCGCTAGGTCCTCAGTTGTTTCTGATTCACATCAACGACCTTGTGGACAACAGTTCCAAGAACGTCCTCCTGTACGCACACGACCTAAAACCCTAGAATGCCACCGATCCCAATGCACTACAGGTTGATATTGACGCAATCGAGCGCTGGTCGGATGATTGGGGTCGTCCACCAAATGACAATAGTACGCGCACATGTCACCCGGTGAAGATCGTGGCAATGCCCTCGTGATTCATAGTGAGTTCGACGCGGTCGATACCCTGAAAATCCATCTGAAGAAAGACCTGGGCACCCGGCTGTCGTCTAACTCATCCTTCGCTTATCACCATGTGATGGCGACAAGAGAGGGATTTGCCGTTCTTAGGATGATTAGGCGCAATTATCCCCGTATAGACAAGAAAGCGTTTCAAACGCTTTGCGGGGTTTACATAAGACCGCTCCTCGATTATGCGAATCAGGTCGTGTTTACCGGCCCAAAGAAAGACATTAGCTGTTGAGCGTGTTTGGCGCGTGGATACCAGACTAGTCACGAGCCTAAGATGTGTCGCATGTATGTTCTGACTTGGAATTCTTTATTTGCATTCTTCCCAATTCCGCTAACTTCACGGTGAGTTAAATCTAACACATTTCTTCATCGGGGCAGGTCGCGTAGAACAGCTCTTCACAGGAACGACTGATGACGGTCAGTGAGAACATAACAGGAGGCACTTCAGAACTCGTTTTCGGACCTTCCTTAGGCAGCAGTTGTCTTCTAGAGGATTATCAACCTCTGAAACGGCCTACCTTCTGAGATCGTTAGTCGCGCTTCTGGATATCGCATTACAGCATTGATTGGTTCTCATTTGCCAAAAACATCTTGGTACGAATGACTTTGTTCAGTTCTTGGTACTTACCATAATCACAAACGGCGGTGCTACGTCCTGTTTCCAATGAGTTCCCATCGGATCAGCAGATGCCGGCCTGACACTGAGCAAGGAAAACCGACCGGATCCGGGAAAGTTGGACCTCTGCCTCAAACCCGTGTACCAATCGCCGAACCGCTGAATCGCTTGTCGGGTTTAATTGGGTCAATACGTTCATGTTTTCTGACTGGGTGATTGTCAGATTGGTCACATTTATGGTTAGTGTGTTATTCAATTTGTTTTCCTATTGAGTGGTAGAAAATCCAGTGTATGCTCTCGAGTTTTCTCTTCTGAGTTCGCACTGATGGTAGGGTTGTAACGTTTTGTGACGGTCAGTAGCAGGCCACTTTCACCACAGCATTATCACTGGAATAAGTACAAATGCTTCTCAAACGAACAATATGAAGCCATTCAGTTGAATTCGATCGAAGCCGTGGCGCAGAAAATGACGGTTCATTTGAGTTCGGCAGTTGCAGCCACAGTGTTCACAGCAGTATCAATGGCCAGCAGCAGAAATGAATTCAACTATCAACCGGACAACGGAACCACGTTAGATGCTCGATTCAGTCTTTATAATGAACCATTCCGGGAGGACGAAGTGAACTCGAATGTTAGTGCCAAATCCGACTAATTTTACTGAATGTTGATTCAATGGAACATGCTCGGTATTGTATCTAAATTCTGCCAAAAGACCTATGCGAATGTTAATTTACAGGCACTCCCCAGTGTTCAAAACGACCTTTCAATAAACGTATGTCAATGTCCAATATCAACCAAACCGTCCGTCTCTCAATAGAGGTCTGTAACTTTATTAGCTGAAGTTAAGGACCCACTTAACTTTAACTGCTTTACTGTTAAAAAAAATTACGTTGGGCTCAGTTAATTTCGGATTTATCGGTTGTGCTCAATTCATGCCTGTTGGACTCTGAGGAGGACTGCTGCCGTTTTGAAAAACGCCAAGACCGGCTTGATCAGAACTCCCACAAGCCACACAGCTCCCGCTTCTCAATAACTCATGTTGTTCTTGCAGCAAGAATTGACGACCACGTAGCGCGCAGAAAGTACTTATCCGTCTCCATCAACGGCAGATCGGTCGGACCGCAGCTCGACACAGTATCCGACATTACATTAAACCCTGATAGCACCTGGCGCCTGAATGGCAACCCTACAATTTCCCCAACAGCTCGGCTTGCTCAAAGCGCTACAGGCGGTCGATTGGCCACCACTGGCGAAATCCAGTGCACTGTAGTCCTTAACGGATTGCCTATCAAGGGTACCTGCTACGTGATCCGAAATCATGGTCTTGACCTCCTCGGATTTGATCAACAAAGTACACCTATTTGAGAGACCATTACTCCAACTCTGTAACCGAACCCAAGCTCAACAGAAGCCCACAGTGTCTCCAGAAGTCAACCGTCAACTCACAAACGCTCTTCAGCAGAGACATTCGGATGTTTGCAGAAGACCTCGGCTGCTGCACCAAAACAAAGACAGTTTTATCTCCCGTCCTGGAGCAAAGCCAGTATTTCAATCTATGCATGCACTACCTTACGCTGCACTGGCAACCGCGGAGCAAGAACTGGAACTTCGTCAGTAAGCTGGATTGGTTGAACCGGTGAACTATTCAGCATGGGCGTCCCCTATCTTCGTAGTCGAAAAGGCAAGTGGAACAATACGACTTTGTACAGACCACTTCACTCATCTAGGTGACGCCTTCAAGATGCATTAGCATCCTTCGCCGATACCGGAGAATCTATTCACAAAGATGAATGGCGGAAAATGTTTCGCGAAGCTTGATCTAGCCGAGGTTTATTCACAATCACCAGTTGCTGAATGGCCGGAGGAATTGTTGGCAATTAACATCCGCAAAGGACTTCGCCGATTCAACCGCCTGCCGTTCGGTGTAAAGACAGCGCCAGTCATCTTCCGAAAGTTGATGGATACGATGCTCACAGATATTCCAGGTGCGGCTGCCCACGTGGACGATGTCATAGTCATGGATCACAGGGTAGAAGACCTGCAGCAGAAGCTAGAACAAACTCTTACTCGTTTGGGTGAATATGGCTTCCGGCTCCGTGGTGACAAATGCAGCTTTGGAGTGTCCGGCATCATGTACCTTCCATTCCTCATGGTCAAAGATGTCCTACGATGTGACCCGGCCAACGTAAAAGCCATACTGAGGGTGCTACCTTCAGCGGACGTGTCAACTCTGCGACCTTTCCTGGGGCTACTCGGTCACTACAGTTCATTCCTCCGAAAATTCCATCGAATCCGGAAGCCAATGAACCGTTTGCTCACCAAAGATGCCACGTGGGAGTGGTCAAGAGAATGTCAACAATCCTTTAATAGCATCAAAGACATGCTGACCTCAGACCTCCTGCTTACGCACGACGATCAGACGCCACCACTTATCGTGGCTGTAGACCCATCCAACCACGGAATAGGCGCTGTGATATCACATACGTTCCCAGATGTAAAAAAGGGCCATCGCGCATGCATCAAGTTCGCTTACATCCCCTGAGCGAAACTACAGTTAGACAAAGAAGGAGGCCCTGGCAACAATCTTCGCAATGGGGAAGTTTCATAAAATGTTGTAAGGGCGACATTTTTCGTTGTTGATGGATCACAGACCGTTGCTCGTTGTGTTCGGCTCAAAGAAAAGCATCTCTGTTCACACGGCTAATCGCTTGCAAAGATGAGCGGCAATGCTCATTGCCTATGACTTCACGATAAAGTACCGTTCGACAACTAGCTTCGGCTAACCTGACGCTTTATCCACACTCATTGGATCACAGGCACCGAACGACGAAGACACAATATTTGCGGTTATCAACACTGGACCTGGTGTACACCTCATTCTCCGGAAAGCTGTCCGAGCACTTCCAGTGACGGTGGAGATGATCAAGACGGCGACCAAACGTGATCCACTTTTGAGGCGAATATTGACCTTCATCCGTGCAACTTAGCTACACGCATACCTCACTGGCGACTTACGGGATTACTTCCGCTGTCGAAAAACCTTCACGATCGCGAGCGGTTGTCATATTTGTCGATAAGTAGCAATCCCAGAAGACCTCCAACGACAGGTGCTCAGGCAATTCTACAATGGACACCCAGGGATCAGTCGAACGAAGCCAGTGGTTCACAGTTTCGCCTGCTGGACAGGAATGGACAGGAAAGATGAGAAGCAGTACCAAAAATGCACATCGCGTTTTCTGGCTGCTGAAAACACCGTGGACTATGAACTACACACTTGGTCGACGGCCCAAAGTCATCAGTAAAGGCCCTACATGGAGTTTGCCAGTGGCTGGTGGCTTAGTGAACTAAAATACTCCTTTGATGTCTGTCCTCCGGTTTTCTGACTCGAAAATGTCGGTAGGTCACTAGGCACCCTATAAATGCCATGCAATTTTCTCCTTGTTGCATATAATGTCGGAGCAGAACGAAGTTGCCTCTTGCGCCCATCTTTTGTTTTCTCTCGGGTACAAGTAACGGGGGCCGCCGTGTGTTGTTCGGGGCAGGAACCTGTTAATTATATCAAGCAGCAGAATCCGATTTCGCACCAGTCGTTTCGTTTTACCGTGGAGGAACCGGCATATTGAGTCAAGAGGTTTGTAGAGTTCAAACAGTCTGTTGCCGGCCAGTTACGAATAACGCAACGTGTAGACAAGGAATATATTGCCGACACGCGAAATCGACGTAGGAGCGAGCGAATAGCAAGATGAAACGTTAGTTTGGCAAAACAACAAGCGAGCAGGCGGCGGAGCCGAATGTTCGAATGCACGGGCGACTTGCCGATAACCATGCTCGTTCAAATAAACATTTAAGCACGTACAAAAGTTGGGGAGGAGAAAGAGCACAAACGTTAATCGACTCGGCTTAAACCTGGGTCAGGAAGCAAAACGCGGCACCCAGGGAACAAGACCACGATGCTACGATCTTGGAGAGACAAACACCGAAGAGAATAATGGTGTACATAGGGCTGGTTCT
Source organism: Paragonimus westermani (assembly GCA_008508345.1). Taxonomy (NCBI): domain Eukaryota; kingdom Metazoa; phylum Platyhelminthes; class Trematoda; order Plagiorchiida; family Troglotrematidae; genus Paragonimus; species Paragonimus westermani. The sequence continues at coordinate 26,264 of QNGE01006925.1, forward strand.
TATTCTTATATCCAGATAAACGGATCTATCCCTCGGGGGTTTTTGTCCAAAGGAATCAATACGACCAACTGGCGGAGTAATCAGAAGGCCAGATCATCGGAGCTAAAATGCATGCTAGCGAATGTACACAGCCTGCTCAACAAGAGAGAAGAGCTGCAAATAGCGATCCATTCCATAGATATTTGCTTCGTCACAGAAACCTGGCTCGAAGAAGAAACAGATCTGGGGGATTGGGCTCGTGGGTTTCAATGGTATCGCAGGGACCGTAGCAATGCAGTCGGAGGCGGGTGTCTACTGTTGAGCAAAATTTTAATAAGGCAGTCTCCCGTGAACCATAACTGCAATTGCGTGGGTGTTCAAACCGCTGTTAGTCTACTTCAGGTCAATCCTCATTTGTCAGTATTTGGTGTGTGCCGTAGTCCTAGTGCAGCACTAGAGAAAGACGAAGTGTTACTGGAATCATTACAGTCGGCTTGTCAGTCAAGCTATCGTCTTCTCCTTTTGGGAGATTTTAATGCGGCTAAAGTCAACTGGTCATTGAGATCTGCTAGTGATAGAGGGCTTGATCACAAGCTGTTTTTCCATCTAGTCAACAGATTCACGCTACCGCAGCACGTGAGCGCAGCCACAAGATCCCGACCCTGTCAGGTGGCCTCAGTGCTAGACCTGATGATAACTCGGCAAAGCACGGACGTCACAAGCGTATTGTCTGCAGCAACACTGGCAAAGAGTGATCACGTACCGATTTATTTTTCGTTCCAGTGTTCCCTGTTAATAAAGCGGGCACACAAGAT
>QNGE01006926.1:0-27048 GCA_008508345.1 Paragonimus westermani
GCACATCCCACATTCAAGCTGCAGCCCAATCCGTCGACAAACGTACAGCTTACTTTACACCATCTCGAGAGAGAATTCCACACTCCTTTCCAAATTTCTGCTCCCATATGTTGCACGTTTCCAAGTTTCCGTAATCTAAGCACTCCATCTGTATACCTGTTGATTGCAAACAATGAAATGCTGAACACGCCCAAAGTGGGCTGGAGTTTGTCCTCTGAAATTAAGCTCAGCGGTGGCCAGCCATCAAACCATTGAATGCTCTGGTTTCAATATGCACACGTTCTAACTTTTACAGCTAGGTGAAATGTGTGGTGAATGTGGTTATTTCGGAAATATCTCTTGCATGAGGACTGGTCCATCAGGCAATATGTTGTTGTAGATTCTGCCGTTAGCTTCGAACAGCCGTAGTGTTCTATCTGAACGTGAGCTCAGTGTGTTTGCGAAGTGTCCACTCACATATCAGTCACTATCGCCAGTGGTGCAAATGGCAGCAGAATAAATTCGAACGTGTGAATATACACCCATGACTATAAGAGCAACTGGTGACAATACTCCATGCGGTTCCACTGATAGATTACCGCCGATATTCCTCGGCATCCACTTATCTTTAACACTTCAGCTAAGCCACTTCAAGAATCGTGGCATACGTGCGCCTGATTGACAGTAGGTTTGTTTTCTGGTTCTGCCACTAAGACAACTGACCAGTAAAAATTGCGCAACGTGACAGAACAAAAACAAACAGCAGCTCGTTTTCGTCACGATGATAGACCACGTACCATTCGGTTGTTTGCTATCAGTTTGACCACACCGATTAGGCGTTCGAAATTCTCTTTCTTCCACGACTTGTTAAGCGAACTGAACTGTTTGAAAAATGACCAGATAAGAGGTCATCATTATTTTCGCGTTCCATTCTGAACGTCGTGAGAAGCTATGTATCCATGAAGCCACTCAGTCGTACAGTCGTTCTGGATGTGCTTATACTAGTGATCATGAATGAGTTTGACAAATATGATTTGAAGTTTTCTCTTACTTCGCAATCAGGTGGGGGGTTATCTCCATCCTCGCAACCTGTTCACTCTAATGCCACAAGCAGTCCGAAGCATGCTGTTAGACTACATATTTAGCCTGTCAACACATGCTCGTGTCACCAACTGCGTGGACAACGTGTGAAATCAGTTTCCGCGTTTGGCATGGAAGGTCCAACCGCATGAAATGCAGACAGTTGGATGACCTGGCGGGTTCACAAATCCCGGACTTGTAGTTGGCTCGAGTTGAATGGTAGTGAACTTGTGAGGCATGTTCATGTTCGCTATTCGAAGCTGATAACTAGTCGACTTGCCGTTGTTCGGGGAGTGGTGATATGGGGTTGAGTGGAATCGTGTGTTCGTACAGTTTCACTGAGGCAATCATCCCGATTAATCGTGGACACCGTGACATATGTCGGATCGACTGTTCGACACTGTGCACTGCAGCATTGAACAAAAGTCGTTCACTTGAATCTGCCGAGCAACTTCCTGGAGGATCAGAGAGCGCGACAGGCAATTCTGTTTCATCAACTTATTCAATGTGCCAACATCTTTGACTAGTCAGCAACATTGGAATGTATGGAGTTTTTGCAGTGTGCACTGTCATCTTATGCTACGTGTTATTCGCCAACTCGTTGTACCAAACCTAAATTTCTCTATAGGCGTCCCTTGCAAAATGATGCGTGAGGCCACTTAAAGACACACCTGTGAAGAACGAGCAGAACCAGTAGCTTTCTTCGCAATACAACTTGGGCCACTTGGATAGCTATGCTAATTAGCCAGGACATTATTGCTACGAAACAACCGGCCATACAGAACGGACGGCTTTATTAGTCAATGGTCTTGCAGTAGGCTTTCCCAGCTCAAACCACTGACAGTGTGTGGTCAAGTGACGATTTCTGACTCGCCAGTCATCGGGTCATACCGTAACCTGCCGCAATGTTTCAGTTTAAGACGATGAGGACGTCGAGCCTAATGGAACACCCATGGGTCTACCGGAAATTCGGTTGGATTAATAAGCGGCATTCAACAAATGTCATGTCGGTGATGATTTCCAGGGTTTAGGAGAAGTGAACAAGAACACTTTTGTTCATATGTTGTGAATGGACACATGCGATTAACGCTCATGTAAGTGTCCGTCGAATGAGGTTCGGGTGCCGTGCCATTCTGGTACCGCGTTCGAGTCGGCCAACCACTATCAGATGCTTGTGCACAATATCCTGCTAGGGGGTTGATACACCTCGGTAGTTCAGGAACCGACAGTTGCTGCGAGTTATCCAGACGTCCAGGTGTTCGGCACCTGTGTCCAAATCCCAAACCAAACTGTAGTCACCTACCGATATCACAAACGTCCAGTAATCAAGTCGAAATGGAATATCGTTGGATTTGTGCGTAACTAGAACGTTGAAGTCGCGACCACCATGTTGTGAAGTAACCTGCATTTTGGGGTCGATGCCACCAATGCACTAATAGTTTTGTTTCACACATGGTAGCATATGTCTCACGCTCTTCGTATTGTGAACCCATTTCGTCGTGTGAGGAACTTTCGTGAACATTCGGCGTGTTGCACAAAATCTTTTACTTTTGAGGTTGCTGAATCAACTTACCCGCCGCTGCAATTTCATGCGTGCGTTTTCGGTTGTCCTCGTTTTTGATAATGCGTGCGGGTTGGCCACCCTCGACTGTCTGAGCCAATTCGCCTCGTTGTGTCGCAATCATTGTGAGTTTTCACTGTCTAAAATCGATAATGCAGGGAAACCAGTGTACACTTGACGTCCGTAGATTTCATGTGTATCGGCTGATTAGACCGCGTGCTGGTTGCGTTGATATTTCATGCATATAAACGTTTAGCATATGAATCACCGTCCTTGGTTACATGTGAGTACATTGGTTTTTGTGGTTACAATGTAATTGGAACCAGAATAGTTTGTACTTGGTACCTGTGAAATAGATTGTTTTATTATATATGATAATACCTTTGTACATTTTTTACGGATTATTCGCCAGCGTTTTCGTGCTCTCATTCTGTGTATATCGAAATTCTGATTTTTTTATTCTTCTGCAGGCTTTTCACGATATTTTTCAAATATCAATCACAACTAAATGCCTATAATCCATGTTTTGCACGCCTTTGGACTTTCTGGCATGGTATTTTATTTAGGGATCTGCGCATTTCTTTTCCGGTTGTAACAATCAGTTGTGTTTTCGGAAGATAACATACGTTGGTGCTCTCTGTTTTGCTTCTCTTTTGGCAAGCAAATTGACGCAAAACCTATATTCTCTTCAGAATAGTTCGACCGTAACTGAGCTTTCCAACTTCTCGAGGTGCTTATTGGACGTTAATGTTCGCAAAATATGTAGGGCACGTTTTTAATTGCTTCGAGTATGCAAGTTCAATAATATCTCTGCAGATTGTGGAGTAGTCTTGTTAATACAAATTAGGTGTCAGTCACACCCGTCATAATTCTTTCGATGGTTCAACTGTTTGTTTTTAGAGATAATCCCTGACCCGTGTTTTGCTCACAGCACAGCTCATCACTAATTTTCATGCTCCTTACATTTTTTCAAATTTTCTGGCTATCTTCACAAAGTGAACGTTCTGAACCTTGATACGTTGATTTTACTTTGGAAATGACGGACTTATCAGGCGTCCACCCATGTCTGACTATGGCTAGTGCTTAAATCGTTCGACAGCCTGGAATTTGGACACGGTAACTGTGCTGTTATTTACGATCGCTGATCTCACGACTAGAACTTCTCTTCAAGTTTAAATCACAGGATTCACCGAAGATTCTTAGTGCTATTCTTGTAACTGAATGTTGTTAAGCGAGCTTAGATGAGGTGCTTTCAACGGCATTGGCGGGGGATCAGTGGATATTAGTTCAGTGGACAATATTGAAACTTCGTATAAACGTGTTCAGAGTTTTAATCTCGGCCATGGTAACAATATGTCTCACTGATTAGCTACTACACGATCGGACCTCCGGTCTGATGCCTGATGCTGTCTATCTAAACGGCGAATTAAGATCGAATCTTATCGACAGTGAGAAATTTAACAGTACAAGTAACAAGCGGATGATGATTATAAATTGTATCACTTCACCGTACTAAGTCATCTTTGTGAAGAATAAAGCAAAGCAGTTTTTTAAACAAACCCGCTCGAGTGATTTGCCATGTCTCTAACCGTAAGGGGGCCTGGATATTTTGCTGAAGTAATTCGCATGCGTATAGCTAAGACTCTGAACGAAAAACGACTGATGTTTGATAAAACAGTATCGTTGCGTTGCATCCTCTTGTATACCTCAATGTGAATGTACTATAAAATATAAAAAGTATGATATCCAAAATTTCGAAAAACCCCAACAGCAACGCTACCCCGTCGTATGATATACTGACACAATACTTTTCCGATCTTGTTTATCCAAGATGTTATTGTTTATATGCGCCTATGTGTATCTTGCAAATTAACAACCACCTCCTTGTAACCAGGGTCAAACGTGCACGACGCACAGAGCATTTGTACACGTGCCTTCTCTCTTACATTCAGCTCTTCGTTTCGGCTACAATTCTATATTACGCCCCAAGTGCACCCTAACCCTGACGGGTGACCCAGTCGCGAAGCCGACTACATTGTGACGTTAAATATGGCGACGCTTACTGAATAGTAATCAGCGAATTAAACAAAATCCAACTGCGACCGATCTTTCAGATTGCAATCTCAATTTGCAAGAACGCTAAGTTGACATCTGCTCGCTAACCGATATCGATAATTTGTAGTTTCTAAAAATCGTAGACTACATTATCTTTTAACATTCAAAAATTTAAACAGAGTTTAATGTTCACGCACAAGTCACCTTCAAAATTTTCTATCTTCATTCACATCATACTAACCTACTCCAGCATATTCTCTCCTGATTGCGTGTACGGAAACTGTTCTGAATGACACAGTAACTCTGATTCACATGCAGATCCGTGAGAATGTGTTATTGGTTCATTTTTGTTGATGAGGGCATTTCCATTGTTGACGATGAGCTAAAACATCCGGTTTGTCATGCTTGTTTGGAAGATGGGTCTGACTCGTTTCATTCTGATTCACATTTAGCACTGAAGCATGTGGAATAAGTTTTCAGCGGTTGTTGCGTGGCCCAAGTTTTTTGTTTCGCAACCACTAACCACTAGATGCAGAGGCAAAGTAAGTTTTGTTTCTGACTTATTTAGATGCGGGTCTGAATGTTATCTGCTTAAGCTTTTGATGACCTGTTCCTCGAAGAATCGCGGTGGAACCGAAAACAGCAGAGGAAACAGAAATCCAAGGCATACACTCATTAAAGTGGGGAAAATTAGCTGTTCATATTTCTGAGGTGATCTCAGTTTTACAAATCATAATCATCCGTTTTATGTAGAAGCAATTATCTGCGCTAGATTAAGAATTCCGCAATTTTATTGCAGTACGCATTAGAATTAACCCAGCTAATATTGCCTCTTCAGTTGAAAGTGTGATATAGATAATGATGCATTTTAGCGATCCGCACTAAATTTGAGAAGCATTTAAAAATTTTACTGGAACCAACAGTTCAGCCTTCATGCGGTCCAATTTCAGGAGACCTGCTTGCAAGATTGAACTGACACTTCTGATAACCCACCTAGTTTTTCTAGTCTAGTCTTGTATTTTCTGTATGAGTATATGCATGTGAGAGGACAAACGCGCCAGAATATCGTACTTCACAAACATTGTCAGTGTTATGGTAACGATAACTATGAAGCGGGTCGATTTTAGAAACACAGCACACGCTTGACTTGCTGAATGACAACAGCTTCAGGAAAACACATTGTTCAGCCGTCTGACCTCAAATTCAGGATGTAACTTCCTATTACCGACTCACACTACTATTGCGAATTTCGAATACGATGTGTAATTTGCATGAGACATCTTGCTTGATTCTAGGTATGGCCGTGGAGGTGCGTTTGGTCGGTCTGAAGTTTGACCCGCCTTCGGACATTATCCACAGCCTTTATCCGAAACCGACGCTAAACGCCACTTACTCTTGAAAATCCATGTGCACATGATTATTCGTGAAGGTCGTTGAATTCGGATGACTCATTGCTTTAAACAGCTTTGTTCAAATCTTATCTATTGGGGACAGTGTCATCAAACGATCGCATCGTAATATCTGGTTGATATTAATTCGACGACATTGAAGTATATGACCTACACCTCTATAGGTGCAGAAGAATAAATAGCAGACTCTTGGTACTAGCTGAACTTTGTAACATGCGATTTCGGGAAAGAATTCGACCAGTAGAGTTAGCTATGCTCAAAATTGATGATCAATGCAGGCAAGTTGATATTGTACAAACAAATTCGCCGTAAATTTTGTTCACAAGATCGACGTGCAAAACGTTCAAGACAAGTAGCATATTTGAGTCTTCAAACGGTTGACATTTTGTTGGACAAATTCGTCTAAAGAGTGACGAACCCGGCAGTGCCAGATCATTGCTGTCACGTTTAACTTTTGGTTCACAATTTTTATTCGACAATGAATGGTTAACAACTTTGAAACTTGGGATGATTCTGTGGAATCCATTTTTGTGCAACCTTGGTACATCGAGAATAGCTTTGAACACCAACTTAAAGTTACTCTCAGTCAGAAAAGGGTTTTCTCACCGAACAACACATGGATTATCTAGATCATTGTTGTTGAGTAGCAGTTTAACTAAGATTTAGCCGGGTAAAAGTTGGGTGAAGATATTGATGGAAAGAGTTTACTTTATATACACTGAGGCCTATGTATGAAGGTCAAGTGTTTTGGTGGACAAAAAGCGAAGTATAATCAGTCAGCCATAAGTGATAATCCAGAGTGAATTTCTCAACAAAATAGCGCGAACTTCTCTGAAACCAGTTAGGATTTAGATTCTGCATCCACGCGGCCTTAGAAAACCTTATTGGGTGACGGTTTTCCACAAGTAAAATATTTTCATTAGGTCACAGTCAACGCATTATATCTTTGTTCATTTTTTGGCTTACACTGTTCGTTTCTTAAACTAGTGAGGGGCAATCTACGAATAACAAAACCAATTCTTTTGTTTTATTTCTGAGAAATCGGGGCTCCACATTCATATTTTGTTATATTCTAGACCAGCATCGTTGAAGTAGACGCTTTTTTGAAAAGGGCGGAAAAGCAACTATTTCTCACGCAAATTTCAACGCATCTCTCATTGAATAGTTCTTCATAGTTAGCTTAGGACTCTTTTTCGTTAAGCACGGTGCTGGTATTGTTTTTTCGGGGAACACTGATGTTTAACAACGGTTCCAGTGTTTTATCCACGAAGTCCTTTACACATGTTTTGTAAGACAATTTATTGCAAACAAATGTTTTTCCGTTGTACTTCACAAACCTACCAGTTCATTCAGACTTTTGGCAATTACTGATTGGCCCTTCGACGTAAGGTTTTCACAGTTTAACAAAATGCCCAATTCTAGTAATTTTACACATACGGTTGAAAGTAAGTAGTTCGTTTTCCGCATGCAGACAAAAACAATTAGTAGAAATTTATGACAGTTCACTGGAAAATAAATTACGGTTATTCACTGTATTCGAGTATCGAAACAAATTTCTGTTAACCTATCAGACTTACAACAATCTGCAGTGAAAATAACGGGAAAAGGGTTCCCACTTCTGGGGGTCAAATTGTGCCGTGATTTCAAAGGAAAATTCAGAGGAATTTTGTTGTGACTGTATGAATTTGGTACACTTCGGTACTGCTCTCCAGAACGTGACTGTCGCAAACAGTCTTGGGAAACGTAGTTGAAAATTTTACAGTGCGAAAGCGTTTATTAACAAACCCTAGATTATGTATATTTCGCATCTGTTTCAGAATCAGATCCGGAATGTGCTTAGAAAAATCCGCTGTTAAAATTAGTTTGTAACGTCTGCCAATGCAAAGCAGTTCTTCAGGTGCAAATAAGAGGGCTGTCCTATCCTGTGAAAAACTTTCACAACACAGCAGCTTGGGGTCATATTTTAGGTTCTTTTGTTTTCTCACATTTGGGCTCCTATGCTATGCATGCTGGTTTGTAGTCGACAAGTTATTGATGGAAAATAATGAAATGGAACGAACTGGTAACATGAAATGTTTACATAAGCTTTACGCCGCTAACCTGGTTTACGCCAGATATCTTCTTCTGTAGAAGCGATGTTTAATATCTACTGTTACATTAGCGGGTACTCAGCCCAATGGTTGAAGACCCTTGGAGTTACGTTAACACCCTCACGACCAAACACAGGAGATCAGTGCAAGTGACTTCACTTAGCTAACCTCGGTTTAGTACCTCATTCGTGCAGTGCGCCCATCGAAATTGTGCAATTTTACATACAGTTCTGAAGGCACGATAGACAGAATCCGGCTTAAGTGAAACGTGCGCCGATGATGCTTCCTGACTCTTTGACATTCGTGTGTGGATTGTGTGGTGGTTGAGGGAATGACAAATACAAAACGTTACCGTCCTAAGTGACAAAGATTACACGAAACTTATTTCCAGTGGATGTGTTCTCCCTTTGTTCGTTGGACCGGTTAGGAATCGTTGTTTTGTAAAACTTCACGTGCATGCATATACGCCTTTAGTGAAAAATGTATTGCTCTGATCGACAGTAGGTTTACAGTGGGACCGTCAGTGCAATTGATTGTTCAGTTTTACAGCTGGGTATCTTTTTCATGTAAATATTATTCTCCATCCCGTGTATTCATGGTTAAGAGTTTAAACAACGTATCCACCATTATAAACTTGTCAGGCTTAATCATATTGAAATGCCATTCTCGAGGTAGAGTGAAGAATAAGCAATCAGAGATACAATATCCGGTGCGGCTGGACAATGTAATGTCTATTGCGTCTGCACGTCCACAACGTCCACTTCGGAGATGATTATACTGCAGAGCTACTTAGAAGTTTACGGTACTTAAGGGTGGCAGCATAAGTGGAATTTGGCTGCATGTTATATATATATATTCATCAAACGGGTTGTGTAAAAGCATTTATTTCCATAGTCATCCTGATTAAGCGACGTGTAACTTAACATAGTAATAAATTTTTAACAAAAACAAAATTGATGACCGATGTAGGGCAACTATGAGGGTTCCATGAAATAAACCAGGAGAAGAGATTTTACTACGTTGAGCAATTGAAGTGAATCGTCCACCATCCGTTTCAAAATGTGCTCCGTGGATCTATCTTCCTTGAAACTTCAAATCGGAAGGCGAAAATTGTGGAATAACACCACTTCTCGGACTCTCATCAATCACAGACGTGCACAACCAAGTAAATAAATCATGAAATCAGAACAACAGACGGAATCAGGACACTGAATCATGTGAAAAAATCATTCAAAACAAGGGTAGCCTCAGCGGTGCAGTAAGTTACTTTCAAATACATAGGCTCGGCTCCATATGTATAAATAGATGAGCTTCTAACCGCTTCAGCAGATGTGAATTTTGACTACTTGAAGAAAAACTGCGAAGCAGCTGACTGGATCTACGGTATACTCACATCCGACTAAATGACCAGCGATCGTAGACTAACGTTTTCACAAGTTGCCGAAAAGTTTTTCGGCCGGCTATTTGGGGATGTGTTTTTCCATTCAGTTGATTGAGTACCTTTCAGTTTTTCTCAGTTAACGAGTACCAGATCTACACTTGAATTTATAAGTGTGATAAGAACTTTTCAGAATCTGTCTGGCGGTTTTCGTTGAAGGCATTGATGAAGTATTTTTATCAGGATTTCTGACTCTCCATTTTGAGTTTCCGGTAAATAAAGGCACCTGGTCTGTTAAACGTATTTTAACAAGTGTTATCTTACCTTGCCCAGACCAAAAGCTTGAAAAAGCTTAGTATCACCGTGTACTCGATAGTTTTCATACAGAGAAAGTCTAATCAAACAGTCCAGAAGCCACGCGATTAGCATATTAAGGAATATCGATAAACCGTTTCATCTCACTGGTCACGCCTAGGTTTTTATGTAAACTGCTGAAAATATTCATGGCCGGATTAATCTGGCCAGACCAAGAAATGACCAATAAAATGTCGCCAGCTCACGTCTCATAAAACCAATTATGTTTAGGTAGTCAACACATCTTTGTCGCATCATAATCAGGAAAAGTCTGTCAGAATTGACCCCAATGATAAGCTGATAGCACCGCCGTCGGTTTGGCGTAAAGGTTTGTCTTGTAAATACAAACTTGCTTCACGGGTGTATGACAGAATTAGCTGCTCCAACTGTTCCATCGGTGAGCATGAAAGTGTTTTGGGACAGGAAATAAAATCAGGGGTGAAATTCATTTTTTAAGTTGACCATACGCAGAAAGTGACTGTTCGTTCAAGGAAACAAATATTCTCTGTTTAGACTGAGTCCTTCTGGTTCGTCAGTAATTTGGAATAAACATTTCACATTAGTTGAAGCCAGTGCCTTTTTAATGGTCTGCAACAGAAAACGTAGCAACTTGTATAGCTTTTGGTGAGGAGCCCGCACTGTAAGGCTCACAACAGTACCGGATTCGCGAATTTCAGACAGGCCATATGAATTTGGTGTGTCAGAGCTGACGGACTCCATACACTTATGCTACTTTTCACTAATAAATCCATACATCAAGAGTGCCTGTAACTCATAGTAAACCTGTCTCTTCATTAAGCGACTGATATCCACTTCAGAATCCGGTTGAAACTTCGGAGTCTCTACAGGCGTAATATTCATCTCCTCAGTATAGTTAATTTTATTATCCTGTTCATTCTGCATGTTTATGCTTTACTTTAACAAACATTTAACTGCAACGAGAATACAAATGTTCAGAGTGCAAGAAGATTCCCAACGTAGGAATGTAGCCTTCAAGAACGATAGACAGCAAAAACAAGACAGTTCCATGGAGTATTTTGCACTGTTGGTCAGCTGCATAGTGAATTTGAGCGTTATCCTCGTATTAAGGTTTAAGAAAGCGTGCATTGGTTGCGTCACTTCTATTACAATTTCTTATATTCTTCACCTGAAGACTGTTTTCTATCGCGGTTTGAGTAATGAAGTCAAACATATTGTTAATAATTGGCATTTTCCACACCGCCTGAATCAAGGATGCCCGCATTACAGTCATGCTGTTTGTATACAGGTGGTACGTATGGCTGGTGTCACCAACTTGATTGAAATGGCTGTTTACTACGCTGTTAATAGTCACTTCGGACGAATTTTTGCGAAATCCTCTTTTGACCTTTTCTGATTCTGCAAAGTTGTTTGTTATTTTGTAGACTAACCACGAGTTAATGTCTACTCCCAGTTGACGAGGGGAAGTACATCTGTTAAGACAAGTGAGTAACGCAATGTTATGCAAATTTGGTGCGCCTGATCCTGTTATTTCTCAAGTGTCTCTGGACCACGACTGTTATAGATATACTCACTAACGTCAGTTTACTTTCAAAGTTTACCCACTGCTAATGCCTCATGACTAGATCGAAGTAGATTTCCATCGCTTTTCTTGAGGCTACCGGGTAAAAACACATTTAATGACTCCATGTTCACTCACATCACCCCGAAGTGATCCCAGCAAATTAACCTCACTAAGGTCTACTAAAGACCATGGTACTCGTTTTCGACGCTGGACCTCACACTATGCTTGCATAAGGAGGCCGGTTTAAAAACCCCGGGAGATTATATTCATTCACTTATATATGTAAATGACTCCTGGTATAAACAAAAATTGGTGAAGGTAGACTGAGCGTCCGAGTAGGATCTTATGTGCAGTCTTTGTGTATAACAGCCGATCTTTAAGACTGAAAGAATACTGTGATGGTCACGATACATGGTACACTTCCAAACTAAGAACGATTTTCGGGATAATTGAGTCTATTTATTCTGGGCGATCCATGGATACAGTGTCCGCAGGTTTTAAGTTGTGTGCATGTTAGTCAACAAGACACCCTGTAGTATCCATCTAGCTGAGAAAGAATAAACAATGTTTCCGCACAACCAGTTTGTCAGCAAGTATGGGAGATGGGTTTTTGATAAGTTCACCTTGAGAATCTAATGACAGAACATTGAAAACGTGTAAGGATTTACGATATTTGTGCGACGTCAAGGGTGAATTTCTTCCTTTGTCAACAGTCTCGACAATTATGTTCGCGAAATTAAATAAAAAATTACTACAATAACCTGTTTCCTCTCGCCGATTGCGTGCAAGAGTGCTACAAGTGAAAGTACAACCTTTTGATATCTGCACAAGAATTTGAATGCATTAAATTGGGAGAATTTTGTTCATCCAAACTCCGTATATTAGTGAATACTGCAGCGACAATTTGAAAGCTGCACCAGTGGTCGCTGTCACTCGCGAAATTTTACGGAGGCTACCAACAATGTATATTTGATTGTGCCGAACGTGAAGCATGTTTAATAATCCACAGAAAAAAACTAGCGGTTGCTTTTCCGGAAGTCAGTCACACTATAATTTGAGCGGCCGCTAGGAAACCCGCAGTAGGCTTGTCTGACAACCTGGATGTGCTCCTTAAATCTGACATACAATCTAATTAAAAAGGCTTTGGGAGTTATTAGTTGAAAAGTTAATTACTGACACAAAGTTGCAAACCGTTTAAATGTACAGACGAAGTTTGCTGAATCTGCAAAAAATACGCATGTTAATTGAGCTGTGAATTAGGGGAGTAAGAAATTTTTACAAACTATCAACACCAGTGTTATTGTCGGATGCTTTGGAATAAATTGGTTGGGTTCCGAAGGCCTGTTAATGACTGTGAACTAACACGAACGCCAGCCATGGTGAGAGAACGGTAATTGTCTATTCAGATTTAGAGGCTTGGTGCGGTGGACCTTAGCCCACAAGACGTATCCGCATCGCTTGGTCCGACTTTTAGTGAAGTCAGATTGAGTGCGGATTCTGCAGTTGAGGCTGTCAGATGTTTTATTTTATTTTTAGTTACTTAACGCATGTCCTGGTGAGTTATTTCGTATAGAACAGATTATATTGCTCATCCAGATACTCAACAAGTTAACTTGTGCTGAGTACTCGTTCAGTTTAGTATCTGGTTTGGTTTCTGCCAGGTGAGTCGAAGGAAAACAGCAATTCCGGAAGGCCAGCAAAAAGAAGCTGAATATATTTATTCAGAGAAGAATAATTGGCTTGGCTACTGTAGTTAATTTCGTGTATCCACCTTTTTCTGCCATCCTGGGTGTCCGCGTAGGACTTTGAAAAAAATAAAAGAGGCACTCTGTGAAATGTTATTATAAGAACCCCTAACCGATGGTGATATGATATGCTTGGTTCGATTCGGTTTGTGTCGGATAGCATGCCGTAGTTAGTCTTCTGGTGGTCAAGTCAGATCTACTTCAGAAAAAGTACTCGAGTTTCATTTAGCTGCAAACTATACTTCATACCCAAATTCTGGCAATCAATTTTTTGAATGTCTTTTGTTGAACTGCAGATTCTGCAAAAACTGCTTTCAAGTTGGCGCGCAGTTTACAACTTTTGAATCTGAGGATTAGATTAGTTTTTTACCGATAGATATGAAATGGTCACTGAAAAATCTCTGGTGTACTCAGGAATTGAATGTAATCACCTGAGTAATACAAAATCCATGAGGCATCCTGAGTGAATATCAAAGGAACTATGGTGGGCAGTAAATAGTAGCCAGGTAAAAAACGCCAATTGTTCCAAACAGAGTTTCTAGATCATAGTTGAAGCCATGGTGACATAGTGACTGCTGTTGTCTCCTCTGTTATCTTCTATATCTTACACCGAAATGAAAAGACACGTCGGAACAGGAACTGAATATATGCATACATTTTAACTGAAATCTTCGTGATGGAAATTATTTGTAAATTACGAAGCTAACCATATATCTTTTTGACTAAAGCGCTACGACATTTTCGTCGATTTCAAAACTTAAAAACAACAGAACCACACTGAAAATGTCATAGTTTATAAAAAGAATCTTTCAGGAAGCTTGCAAAGTAGACAGCAAGGTGTGTGAAACTACATCCTTATAAGAAAAAACTATTTTTACGGAAAAGTGCACTCCTGCTTTCCACCAGTAGGTTAAGCATTTTCTTGGTCTGGTAATAACCAGTTAGAGAATCACTGGCTACACACATTTTGGTAGGAACTATTACTTAGGCGATCAAACCCAATTATGCAACATATATCAGCAAGCCCTCCGACCGCTTGACTATAAGAAAACGGTCAGTAAAACTCAATGTTTACGTGTATCGTCATCGTAACTTTCAACATTTCAAATTTGGGTCAGTCCGTGGTCGGTAAATGACGGACATGTAAAAATCCTTGTACGTCATGTGAATTTGCGCTGAAAAAAACAGAAGTGATCGTGCACAGTGTGTGAACAGACACCGATGGAATGTTCAGTATTGATATAATGCTCCATCGCGACAGGTTACCCGTCAGCAGGTGGTTTCTGTTAGTATGAGATTGGGCATTCACTAGTAATTTCCAACACATGGCTCTCAATGAAGAAAATTATTTCAGGATTTCGCGTTTATGGATATATCCGAATAATCCAACCCTCTAAGTTGTCAGCAGAAGGGCGATATGCTTTGGAGACACTCGGTTGACAGCTATTTGTAGCTGGGTCGAGTTTCAATGACGCAAACAAGAAACAGCTTAATCGGGAGCCAAGTTCGAAAATTTCAGACGCCGAGTAGACTGGAACCAACGATAGGCTAAGCCTGCTAAAGTCAAGCAAGCGTTTCGCTCAGTGAACTGCAAATGGCTTCGGGTGTTCACACATCCAAATTACTAAGTCATATGGAATCTGCCCAATGACCCATGGGACAAAGTGTCTTGGCAAGACTACTCAAGCAACTGACGTCGAACTCAGCAAATGACACTGGTGAACAGTGAAGTTAACTTGCGGGTGAGCATTTAAAAATACTTGTTAGTTGAGATAACAGCCGCAGCACGTGTTGCATAATTTTTCTTTCTCGTCTGCTAAAAGCAGAGAGTTTACACATATGTTCACCCACAGGTTTATCTCTCACGATATGAAACTTAGGGTCACCTGGAAAAACGTCTTTGGGTTAAGTGAACTACACCTTTTTCAACTTGCTACTAACAGTTGATCGTATTTGGCAAAGATAGAAAGCTTACAGTGACCATTCCCTTCGAGGGGGAGTGTAGACACGACAACAAATTTCCACTAACATATGAACTCTTGGTACATCCAAGAATACGGTAGACTAGCTGAACGGTTTCTACGGGGTGGTTGAAATTTGGCCATTATTAAAGCAATGCCAGTTTCCTAATATACGCACAATTGCCCCACATAGACTGACTGCTGTCAAGTGTGAACCCAGATCACTGATAAAGTGCTACTCTGTGACGTTCTTTACCTAGGACTTAAACTATTTTGTAGATTCCACAGTTTCAATTACAACGAAAGTTCAACAATCAAGGTTTGCTGGTATAAGTAATTAGGCAGTGAGGGGAGTTTATAGGTTCAAGTGTATTACAAGTGAATGTAAACTGCTATATATGAGTTTACTCATTGCTTGAAAGTTACTATTCAGAACTTCCCAAACAGAATCATCAGTTGTTGCTTTTATTTATTTTTGGTTGCGTACAAACTGTTAAACCATATGTACTGACCCACACCGATGAAACTAGAATGTGGTTATTTTTACAAATCCATACAACATGATTGCACGTTCAACAAACTTGTTATCTAGTGGTAGTCACTTATCACTCAGCATCGTTAGGCGCAACAACAGGCACACACACCATTAATCTTTGATGAATATAGGCCGGGAGATTACAAGTTTAAGGCGACAAAGTGAGCAAATCTACTACAACAAATAATACTGGACGGCTTAGATCTGCTCATTAAGACGTGCAGTGCCCTCATGAAGTTCAAGGTTTATATTGAAATTTTTAGTTAAATCCTGTGAACGTCTTCAAGTAGAATAGCGCAACGAACTGTTGGATGTGTGGCTCTAGGTTCGAGCCCGCAAAGGTCGATAACAGACTATTGTGTGGCACTTAAACGTAATGGTTGGTGACATCGAGTTGTTCGTTAGAATACACGATTCTGAGAACAGACGCAAACCAGATTACAGGTTGTGCGTACCTCATCGTCCACACTAGTGAAAATTTTCCGAATAACGAAGAAAAGACAACGGATTATTCATGTACGTAAAGTTGTGGTTCTAATACACAGAGGCTACTGGGGTTGATTGTCCTAATTTAAGAATGCCTATTGAAGCGTGCATTGTTCGTCGTTGTGATCTTTACAACTACCATTATTCCCTAACCACGGAGTAGACGAAACCGCATAACCCTTTAGTATTTTTCGTTTCCCTACAGTTATATCAACCTAGTTATTCAATCTATAGCGCCAATACTGCTTATTACAAACGTAAGACCTTTAGTTGCCACTCGATCCAGAGGAATAAATAACTCAACAAGAACTTCATCAGTCCCTTTCTACCAGTCATTCACGAGAGCTAACGTTATTACCTCATGCGACTCAGTTACATGGGCAAGGGTTCGTAGGAGGATTTTCGCTTACATAAGTAGCTCCGTGGATTATAACAAACAAGTGAAGCAAACGTACTTTTGAGTTAAATCTGAATAAATTTATCAATTTAATCTTTCTACAAACTCTCCACTTTTGCATTTTGTTGAGCTAACGATATCTGGGGATTCGCACATTAAAGTTTTCTGAGTAATTCACCCTTAATAAAGAGTTACGTGGACCACGTAACGGTAAGTGCCGACGGACTCCAGAAATTAGAGTGCATCAGCGGTTATGAAAAATCCCTATAGTTATACCCTGTTCACTCTCGTTGAGGCGCGTGACTTCTGAGTATTCCTCTCGGAACGTATAATTATTTGGTGACCTGTCTTGGCGTTACAGCCAGAGTGTTAGGTGATGTGACAGAGAATTGCGGCCTTTGTTATTTCGTAAAAGACTCATACTCAGCGATATTTTCAGTTAGCAGGTTTGTGCCGATCGGTTGTGAACGCACCCTGGTACACACACTGTTCTAGTAGGATGAGTGCCGCGGAGTATCTTATGAGAATTGCTTGTGAATAATGGTAATCCCTCTCAGTTTATTCAGAACTTCAGACAATTAGTTTAACAGGAGCGAGCAAAATATGTTCTTTCAAAAATATGGAATTGTCTTGTTTATGTGGGAATGGCGTAAGCCGTTGGCGTAAAA
Source organism: Paragonimus westermani (assembly GCA_008508345.1). NCBI lineage: Eukaryota > Metazoa > Platyhelminthes > Trematoda > Plagiorchiida > Troglotrematidae > Paragonimus > Paragonimus westermani. The sequence continues at coordinate 17,242 of QNGE01006926.1, forward strand.
ATGGACTTATGCTCACATAAAACAGCAGCTTAATAACTTGGCTTTGTTACAGAGCTGATCGCATCTAAACATCTCCAGTCAAACATTCATTACTGTGGACTGTTAGGCCTTAGCCGGTCTACCAGTATCAGTGTGGGTTCGGAGTCGCTTGCGTTCACAGAAATCGGCGTTCGCTGCAGGCACTGTTTAGCCGGAACCATCTAAGATCGATTGGAGACAGAATTACTCAGCCGCCATACATTACTTTGCAAGCGGCTTGTGTCAGTCCTCATCATCCACCAGCAACAATACATTCTTAATCAGTTGAAAGTAAGATACATCATGATCCACGCTCGCCACTATTGAAAAATTCCTAGACTGGTGGTACCAGAAAACATAAGCATATCCTGTGTATGGTTTTTTCACGTTTTTTTGAGTGCATCAGAGTCTACGAACGTACTACAGAAATTTCTGTGTAGGCTGTTGTAATTCGTAAGTTAACGGGTGTGTGAACTCATGAAGGTTCACAAGGATACATGGGAATATGATATTATGTGAAACTGGCATCAGTTCTTAAATATATTGCAGGAAATAAAACTACAAGGGAATGACAAAAAAGCAAATGTGACAGTTTTTAACCAGCCCTCCAATAGACACTCTTTTCTTCAGGTTAGCAAGCAACCCAAATTAAGCTGCTACACAATTTTGGTTTATCACATTGAAGGGAATATAGCATTAGACGCAAAAAATCACTTTCGTTTCAATAGACGAAGATTTAGCCGGATTGCTTCTCAAGTAGTCTGATTTTGCAGAGTTATCAAAATTGCATCCGACAGACATTTTTCTCACAAGCCTTTCTAGATCGAGACCCAGTCATCCGGGTGAATTATTCTCTAGGCATGAAAATGGCACGAAATCTGTGAACAGTGTCTGTGTCGACAATTGTTTAATAGCTGGGTCTTTCTTGTTAGCAAATATATGACAATGAAAACGACATTGCAGTAATGAATGAGCTTGCTTTTAAAAGGAAATTCAAAGTGCATCACAAATGTAGCTATCGAATTTCTCACTTCTTACTTATCCAAACCACCAGTCGTGACCTCTCAGTAAAAGCCAACCAAAAAAAGCAAAACTCTGTTCACCTTCTTCACCAATTGCGTACTGCGAGAAGAATTCGAATCATATCTAAAAAATTCAATATCTTCTGAACTGGCTGGATCTTAACACTCATTGATCATAAATAGAAATATGTTGTTTGGTAGTCCCATGTCTTACAGGCTGTGGAAGTCTGGTGTGCCAGGTCGGAGCATCTGGATGTGTACCACTGGTTAGCGCACTATAATTTGATAACGTCGCTACTGTGACTATTCTCCAGTATCGTCCTGACATTTAATGGTGCCAGTTTTGCATTCATTCACCCCTTGCAATACTGATTTGCGTATCATGCTGAACATTCCATTTTTGAAAATTTTTAGCTATTCACTGACCTCAGAAGTGACTGTCACCACAACCGCAAAGGAAAAAATAACGATGGTTAAGGAAGCGTTAAAGCTTGTCGCGTTGTAGTCTCTTTCAACTATTTTTAACTGTATACCTGGGTTTATCAGAATAATTGACTTTAGTGTATCTTTTCCACCGATAAGTTTCGAGCTCACTCGGTGCCACTGCACTTACGGAAGTGTAAGGTATAATAGTCAAATTATGTATAAACAAGTCACCTTTCTTCGGTGAATCCGTAAAGAGGTCCCTATGTAGTTTGGATCATGTGTTTGCATTCAAGCGAACTGAACCATCCTGTAGTACTTACATTCTACTTCAGCATTCTATTACTGCCTTTTTTCAACTAGCGTTCTGATCTTCATCAATAGTTACTTTAGAAATTAAAGCAGCTGCTCTTTAACGCGAACGCAATTAACTTGTTTTATTTCGCATCATTGGCAGTTCTACCTGACCTAAAAATGAATAAAAATCCAATACCAGTTAACATAAATCACACTCTACCAGAATTACCTAGGGAAGTGAATGCGGGTGCAAGTGAATGTGTGGTGAATCGGTAAACTAGAACGTCCTTTTGGTCTATCGATTATACACACGCACGTAGGCTGCTGGTATATTGTCTAGTATGTCACGTGGCTATTTAAAAAACGTGGTAGTCTGGAAAGAAAGATGTATCCATTTGCATCAAGTAGGCCAATGGATCTCATCTTTATTTGTAATCTATCGTATCGACCTGGGAACCAGAGATCTAGCAGTAAAACAAATTACACATTACATAATGTAGAGAGATCAAGTGATGATATTGACTTGTCTCAACAAAATGGTACACTGTCGACCCTGCATTGTAGATTCAAGATGGGATTTTTAAGAAGGTTAGCTTCACAAACTAAGACGTCACTAGTGGATGACAGTGCTGGGTAGACCAGAGACCATCCAATAAGTGGTGTATTTACACGTTGCTCCCGTTCGTTTATAATTTATTACTAGCAATTTTTGAAGCCGATCTGGAGTAAACCAAAGGAGGTAATTATTAAATTTCCCCTTGTTTTAGTTTCTTTTGCCAACAAAGTTCATGAATACTTTATCAAAAAAGCGCGTTCCGCAACATCGAAAATGGAAATTTGTCCAATTATAGCGACCACCAGCTTGCTTAGACGGTGCTGTGGTTCTGGACGCCACTTACTGCAAATCTGCAAATCCTAGAATAAAAATTTGTCAAAAACCCAGAAATGATTTAAACAGAGTTGGGAGGGAGAACTACAAGTGGTATGAACACAGGCATGGCTTCGATAGTAACACGTCGCCATCTCGGATGGTGTTTTAATACAAAGATGACGAGGATTCAAACCGGGAACGTGATGTCTATCTAGTATACTCAACAGAACAGTCAAAGCCTTCCCATTCCATGATCACCTGGCATCCTGACCCCTAGAGGACAGTCGTTTGTTGGCTTTATTAAGCTTACTTTTTTAATCAGTCAATGGCCAATTACTTTCCATTTAGAGTAATATGGACTCAACGATCCGCGGACTCATAAGCAATTGTTATGATATACTTTAGGCCAGCCGTATCAAATGTGAAAAAGCGCTATTTGTGAAAAAGCACTTCGACGTACTTAACGCTGAACGTGATCACAAATCAGCCTCACTCTTGCCGGTCGATTTTTGTTTATGAGCAGATTGTCCTGCTTCATCCTACTGACTCAGCTGTTTCCTGCGAAATGTTGTTAGTCACAACTCTTTCAAGTTTGGACTAGTTTTGACCACTAAACTTCAATTGCTCATGCCTTTAACAAGAATACCCCTAGAACTATAAAATCGCCAGTTTGTCTGCAGTTTTAACGTCTGTTTCCAGCAGCTTTGTTACCAGCAGCTGGTAATCATTCAGTTCCTGCCACACTAGCAAAAGAAATCATCCGAGTTCTAGTTTGACAAACCAACCCGAGGCCAGGGCAAGCCAATCGATAAAAATTGTCCCAGACCATTTTTGCACTAATGCTCATTTGGGTTGGAGTTGGTTTATCTACAGCACGACCGCTTTTGTCTGGAGCATTCGTGGTCTATTTATACTCAGGCGGAGGTTGGAAACAGATTTTTGATAATCTGTTTGCACCTGTGTTTTGACAAGATTATAAATTTTACAGAAAGTTTGATTAGTCGATGATACTGAGGCATATTCCTGATGTGTTAACCTACTCTAGTAGAAATACTTGTAAGTCTCGCCATTTAACTGAAAGAAAGATCCTGTTACCGGGCAGCAGCAGATTCGAATTACTTGGATAAGGTCGAACCCTGGACTAACAGTTGGCCGGAGTTTGAAATCAAGCTGAATTATGCATAACGTGCTCTCATATCTCGGTTCACCAGATCGGTGCTCACGAATAAACGCCTTTTGTCCTGTGTTACGTTGTCTCCAACTGAACCACTTGAATGAAAACGTTTGTGCTGGGCAGGTTCGAAGATCATTTTTAGCTCTGGGTAGCACAGGGATTTTGATAGATTTAAGGGTCAGCATTTTCGGAGATTTTCATAAACATTTTGCTTCACGGGAAGTAACATTTCGCGATACGGAGTTATCTATTACCAGTTGACCTAAACTCGTCATCTGTTAGACTAGTTTCCACAGAACTTCCGAAAAGTAAACCGATAGGATTTGGTTATCCGTTTACGCGAACCCTTTGCAACTGGGCGTCAGTGAAAGAGATCACAATGTCCTTCGTTGTATAGGCTTCTGTTTAAGCAACGACACTTCTTGAGATGAAGGTGAATATGCAGGTCTTGTGGCTCTGAACCATATTGAATTTAAGTAATATTTAAAAAAGCTGCTCTCAATAAAATGTCATTGAATTTCAAACATGAGGTTGGTAGAGAGACGACATATTTTTGTGTAATTCGATTCTGCGTGTTGCTCGAATTCTGTCTACCAAAGCACACAATGATCAACTGGTTATATACAAGTGTTAAATCTAACAAATCCCACCGATAGTTGTAAATAATAATCAACTATCTAGTTGAAGTGATTCTTCTAACAAAATACTGTAGGTCACTCTGCAGTTGGGGAAAACAGCACCTATGTTCATAAAGCGAAAAGAGAACATACAAACAAAAATGCCTGCCAATAATGGGCACTTGAGGAGTTGAATTGTTTCACTGCCCAACTCCAATTACTGAGGACATGTGAGCATGATTAAAATACAAACACGGCATTGTTTCATTGCCAAGAGCTTTTGAAGCAGCTATCTTACTATCAACTAACCGCAGAATACAAACACAATAAACACTCCCAGCAAACTACAGTATTCCTCCAGTCATAGTAAACTGATTAGCGGAGTATGATAAACAATCCTTTACATCATGATCAACAAAAGCGCCGATTCCAGCCGGGCATTGAGGAAGAAATTAGCTCACACTGTTGTCACCTCAAATGGTAATAGCTCAATATTGCTTATGACGGTAGTATTACAAAAAAGCCGAATTCATTAATAAATCTCGAAAGCTTTTTAAATGAATATTGCGCATGCTCTGACGGTATGTGTGAGAAAGATCGATCACTTATGACGGTTTTTAGTTCCTTTGATGCGGTTGTCTCTTGAGCAAACTACTAGCTACAATTTGGAGTTTAGAAATTCCAGAAACTCCTGCAGTCTCCTGAACCTTGTCTTGCACGATTTAGCAGCGGAGAATGAGACAGTCAACTTACAAGCACGTGTGATAACGAGCATTCCAAGAGCTGTTTTTTTGTTGGTACAAAATTAGCGGAAAGATTTTTGAAAACATTTTTTTATGTGATTGTGATGCCGCATTTGATGCTGGATGTTCTGAAGTAAAAGCCACAAATCAGTATTTAGTGCCACACTTTTCCATAAAAATCTGTAACCCTGTCAGATTTTTCCTGCTTAAGTAATGTAATCTCTAGCGGAACTCAAAACGGATTATCTCTCTCTTTGCAGAAAATTTTTTCAGAGAACCTTAAATATGGCACTTTCAATCAAAGATTGTCAGCGCAATTTCACATGGTTGAGCATATAAGGTGGCTGTTGAGTGGGCTGACGGTCACATATCTCAAACGCGATCACCTCACGGTGATGAGCGAAAATTTAGTCAAAGATTAATTTTTACTTTCCAAATTTTCCACTGAAAATAAGTGGAGTATTTTGGGTTGAAAAAATCGATCAATCAACTGTCCAAACTCTGCCGGAAAACAGTCTGACAGTGACAAATTCAAAATCGCTTCAAGTCATAACCTCAAGTTTAAGTTTCTGTATCTTCCGCTGCACTTCAAGTACTTTGATCATTTGCGATATGGCGTTTACACACACCACTAATGGGTTTTGATTGTTTCGTTAAACCTGTCAAGGTGCTAGAAGAACGGCGAGGAGGAAGCCCAAGAAAGCAATATCCAAACCGTCAGTAACGCGCTTGAAGAAAATAAAAGAAAAAAGTGTTATGCTTCAAAATTTCAGAAGAATAACTCAGTTTGTTGAAGCTGGCTCTCATTGTTTTCGAAAAATCTGTTAAGATATATCATCAACATGTCTCTTTAGTACATAAAGTTTTATTGGTAGCACCACTAGGCGTCTAGGCACAGGCTTAATCCACGTTATTTAATGAATGCATAATATTCCAGAAGACCTTTCTGCGTAAAATTTCACGTCAATATCTCACACGATAGTTTTCTGATAATTTCACTGAAAGTATATAAAACACGCTTGTATAGAGAAGCTCCTTTGGCAATAAAGTCCCTGGAATCTACATTACGAAACTGGGTGAAGTGACCTGGAACTTCTTCTCCAGAGGTGCAATTTGCCTGCAGACGTAGTCCTGATTACGGACAAAGAGGCTGATTCGAATGTCTGTAATATAACGTTCGATTGATGTTATATAATTATTTTAAGTCGTCCAGCCTTTTTCAAAGTGGATTAGCCAGTCTCAATTTCTTTTGTGACTGCTTACTTTTTCAGAGTAAAAGTACGCAAGCAGATGTGAAAGCTTCTTGTATTGCAAGTGGTTTATAGACCGTCCTCTGCTTTTCTGCGTTGAGCGTGAATGAGTAGTATTTCATACTATGGAGTAATTTCTCAAATGTGAAGTGTGAAACTGCTGGTGGCAAGTCACATTTTAGTACAGATTCCAGTATACTGTTGCTTACACAAACCGATATCTAAAACGCCTTGTTCTTTGTAATTAGTGGTTTTGTGTGAATTTTAGCAATTGTCTGGAAACATATAACCGGTCAACGTCAACAAATGCATCTGTTTTTGTTGAGAAATGAACGTGTTCTTAAAAATACGAGATGTTTGAATATGAATCTTCTTTTTAAATAAGCGTCTTCTGGAAGTGACCAACATACCCCATTCGATTTACCCATTCAAATACATGTAAGGTATGAATTGTAAAACGGCTTGACAGGGTTGTGAGTTAAATCGGCTAACAGCGTATGGTGAAACGGAGCAATTAACGAAATGACTTTTCCGACTCAGTGATAGCAACTCGTACTGTCTTAACTATTTTGGCACAGGGGTGTCCGTGTGATCACTGGAGACCAAATAGTCATTAGATAGATGGATTGCTAGCTCAAATAACAGTACACTAAACCCTATCCGATGAACATAGAGGGAGGTGATGCCCTTCGTTAAATGTTTACCCTAGATTGAACGTCATCATGTGCAAACCACTAATTGTTACTATGAGCTGCTGTGAAAATGCACGGTGAGAATTAGCGGTAGTGAATGGGTCGTATACTTTCAGACCAATGGAGTGGTACCAAGTAAAATCTATTTATTTGGTCTAACTTGCATACATTTCATGACACATCGTACATATCATATGCGTTTAAAATCTGCAGTCAGTCTTGTTTGAAACAAGCTCGTGGGAACGTTTGTCAGAACCCAAAAACTGTGAGCAAATGTGACCGTTGCTTATTTACTTCATTTACGCCGGCTGTATTCAAACACTGTTCTATATGTCATTCAAAATTTCATCTCTCCTGTGTGAAAGGAACAGGTGATTACAAACTGGAAACTTTTAGTCAAGCCACTAACAATTTGGAAGAAACAAGTTTCATTACACAGAATGGTTAAGAAATTAATTAGGTGAATGGGTAAGAAAACGGCTTTCTGTTGAAGAAATTATAAAAGCTTCTTGTTACTCGACGAAAGGGTGCTAGATATAATTAGGTAAAAAAGATGTTATTTAATTCTTCTTAATGAGAATGGCCTATCCTCAGTAGAATTACAGAAGAGTGCTAAAGTGACTAGACTCAAGCCGCTTTCTGCTTATGCTGTACAATAGTTCATAAACACTGTATACGCGCAAACATATCGCATGATTGTGAAGTGAATACAAAACTGAACATTACTTGCGCTTACAAATAGGAATCGGGTGTAACAGTTCACAGAAGTATGCGGTTGTTGTTGCCAAGAAAACTCAACTAAAATGCATAATCCCTATTCCAAGTTTCTTACATAAGAATACCTGGTATTTAATTCTGGAGTAGTTATTATAGAAAATGTTTGTATTCTGCTCGAAATGCTTCACCGAGTCAACAGACGTGCCTGAAACAATAATAATGTGATGTTGAAACATCGTTTACACATTTCCACAAAGACACAGATTACCTCTTGGTTATCCTCAATAAGCAAACATCAACAGAATATGATAATTGTGAACAGTAACATGGTGACCGAATTGTGGAGCGTTTTCCAAGCTAAAATTTTTAACCGACCTATTGACAGTATTATATTCATTGATAGTAATCAGCTACATGCAAATTATTTAGTAACACGCGTTAGTTCTCCACACACAAACAAATTTCAGCGGTACAAAAAACATGAACATATTCTAAGGTTCATTGGAATACCACTGATTGGAATATCAGAAGAATCCCCAGGGCAGCGTGGGCTGGTAAACTTACTTGCATGCATCCATATTCACATGCCAAAAGTGTTGTCTGTATGTCATGTAGGCAAACTGCGTGATGACTGATTCCGCCAGATGTTTTTCAACACTGGGATGAAATGCATATCTTGAGGAATGGATCATATACAAATATAGGGATCAGGATTACACTCATCTTCTGCATAAAGATAATATTTATTGATTAAATCATAGTCGTCTAGTTGAAGTGATTATAAGAAACTCCGAAACTTCGTCGATTCAATCTCGCTCAAAACGCACAAAGTGAAAACGGTCTGTGTAAGACAAATGATGACAGATCCAGTTAACTGGAAAATATCTTAGTGATGTTGTGGATGCATTGTATACTATTTATACAAGACCGAGCCCCAACTGAAGAAACCACTGCTGGCATAAATTTCAAAGTGTCTGAAGCGGAGGAAAGTGCAAACTCACGGCATGAAGTTCGAAATAGTGAAGCCTATATTGTCCACAATACAACATATTTCTAATAACAAGATTAGACCAGTCAAATGTCATTGTTCACTCTGTTTTGTAGAAAGTTGCATTCTGATGGAATCATTTGTCTTTCAGTTTTTGTGATATTACTGAAGCTGAAAGACAAATCACTACATTATTTTTGCCATAAATGGGCCGTTGCTGCAGCTGATGTTACGTTGCTAACTAAACATCCAGCTTACGAAATCGATCTCCTTTGTATCAAATAGCAATAGAGTGATACGCGAAAAGTGTATCATTGCATTATTGGATCAGTGAAGTTTATCACTGTTTCCAGTTTTCACCTCCATTTCCCAAATACTAATGTCAGTTTTCACAAACACAAGCAAAACCAAAGGAAAGTGAGCCATTCTAACGTTTTATCATTTAATTCACGCTTTCAAAATGACCTGTCTCTTTCTTCACCTGGTTAGGCTTAATTTTTTGAATCTATGAGAATCAGAAATACATTTACCCTCGTCCAGAATATCTCATCGATAAAACTTCTTGACCTCAAATTGAACACTTAGTTGAATAGGCTATCGTTCATAATGGTTGCAACTGTTGTTTTGCAACGTAGTTTGAAGTTATGGTGTGGTGCAAACATTTGATTTGTTTGATATTGGGAAGTATACACGAGGAGCGAATTGCATATTTGGATACCATGTACATCACCACCATGAAACTATCGCATTCATTAATCTCGGCTGGCGCATTTATTTTTACTCGAAATAATCTCTACCGGCTACTTGTGGGATGTTATGGAAACGGTATACTTGCATTACGAGCCTAAGAGAGCATACTGCGACAAATGCTATCGACATCTAGGCGGCCAACTCTAGTCCACGGAATTGACGTATATGAAGTCCTCCACAACGAGAGGCTAATGCCTTGTGTTCTACTAATTAATTGCGCGAAATGATTCTTTAACTATTTATAA
>QNGE01006927.1:0-27034 GCA_008508345.1 Paragonimus westermani
GATTTCTAGGGTTATTCGAAATCCCTAATTCTGAGTATCACATTATGGTAATCCCGACCGCTGTTGGTATGACCAGCAGTTTGGCAACTATGCCGGCTTCTGCCGACGTCCCTTTTCTTCATCCAAAATAATCAGGGAAACCGGGAAGCCAAGGTGCATCGACTACCGGCGCTGTCAGCCTCCGGATTCGCCTGTTGTTTGCTCGAGGCTGCAAGCTGGGAGCCCACCGCCTATCCAGCGTCCTCCCAAAAGAGCATCGCGAACGGTTAACCCTGACGCGGTTAACCCTGCGAGCATCGCAGTGTACGCCGATTACTGTTCATGACTGTTTTTCACGTAGGTGTTATCGATTTCCTGGAGCAACGTGATTTACATATCGACACATGACACTGTGGGCTAGTAGACCGCGAAATGAACCTGCTCGTTATTGGGACTTTGACCAGCGCGATTCTAATTGGCCCTGTGTACCGCTCGGCCGTCAGTAATACCTACAATCTCGCCGTTTTCCTATCTTAAATCAGAACACAAGACAGTGATAACAAACGTAAACTAGCATGCACTAGATTTGTTTAGCCGACTTACACAAAGGACAATAAATCAGTGAACGAGCTGAAATGAGACCAGTCATAGTCGGGATGTATCACGCGATTGTTAGTAAATAATGAGATACGAGTTGAACGCTCTGGCCTTGTAAAGGATATACAAACACATAGCACTTCCCTTCGGTCAGCTTCAAATTAGGCGTGGATAAAACGACTGAGCGACTTCGGAACCCGTGATGAGTGACGGGGAATTAAGGGGTTTGCAGCTTGAGGGTAAAGTGACTCCCCAAGTTAATCGTCCAGTAAATAACTGACGTTTACTGACTTTCTTGTTGTCAACCACTTCGCATGTACCGTATACGAGGGTACGCTCTATGGGGGTGGGGAATGGAAAGCCTGTTTGCTGTTTGTTACGTGAAAGTTTCTTCGAGCCGACAAATGTTCCACGTGCCAGAGGTTTTGCTGACTTCGCATCGGTCTTTTGGTAAGTCTCCCTCCGGAACAGCTCGGTTGTTGAGCTGCCTTCAGCTTCGTACGTAGATCTCTTTTGAACATAAGTTCAGCAAACGTTTTTCCGGTAGCACTTTGGTGGCTGATGTGGTAAGTGAATAACGCTTGAATTACAGAATCCTCCAACATTTCCCCTTGTAACTGTAAGGCGTGTGTACGCTCCCTCAAAGAGCGATTCAAAGGTTCCACCACGCTATTACTTGGGGGATTGTGGGAAACAGCCCGCGAATGGTTTGTTCCATGCCGGCGTAAATATTTTCAGACTCAACCAACAAAATGAAATCCATTATCGGTGACAATTTCTTCAGGAATCCCGAAGCAAGCAGCAAGGTGTTCTGTACAATGAATTGCTGTACTTGGCGTGCTGTCTCCACAATGATGCGCCTCATGCCAATTACCGCAGTAGCAACTAGCGACCAGTATGTTACGTTCATTTCAAGGAGCTGTTGCAAAAGGTCTTGTAATATCGACAGCCAGCTTTTTCCACGAGCACAGAGGATAGTCCACTGGCTGTACAGGGGTAACTATAAGTTTGAATGATTTATCATCATGTTGACGAGAGGAGCAATCATTAACAGGAGTATCGGTTGACGAGAACATTTGTAGCCACCAGTACCGTTCACTAGCACAACGAAGGGTCTTCGCGATTTCATGATGTCATTTATGAGCATACAGCACAATATCACCCTTTGAATTGGATATTGGGACGAGCAGTGATCGGCGCATGATGCAGTCGTTTACCACAGAAAGCTTCTTGCTAGGGGGTAACCGTAGTTTAACTCGTCAGCAATATTTCTGACGCCCGGCCATCCGGCAGAAATGTGTTGTTTCAGTTGTTGGAGTTCACCGTCTACTTGTGCATACTGTTGCAGTAGCTCTTTGGTTAACGCAAAATTTCCGAACGAACGATGAAGGCCACGATTTCGAACATGCTCTCATCTCCCCTATAAGCTTGCATAGACGAAGATTAGCAGGAAAGTGCGTCAGCTACTTACCTTTCTGAATCTTTAATATTTAATTTCTAAGTCGTAATTCAATAGTCTGGTATACCATGGAGTGGTCCGTATTGGTCTATGGCGTTTAGTTGCTTGGCTGAGAAATATCGAAAATGCTGCGTGGTCGGTTCTAAGAGTGACGCGTCCACCGAAAATGTAAATATGCCCATTTTCAAAGGTTCAGAAACAGGCTAAAGCTGGTGTTGGTACGTTCGCCGTGCTTGACATTTAGGCTGCAAACGTTTCATCACTAAGCGAGGTGACATCACCAGTGCGTAAATGTTTCAGCGTATAGTTTTGAGCGTAGAGTTTGGTGAAGTTCGACGGATGCCTGCTATTATACAGCAAAGTGAGTTGACCTACTGACCTGAATTCTAGTTGGTCGCTTTCCGCTGTGTTTGACCTTTGACCCGACCCACCACTGGTTCATTTCAATGCGCTTGAACTTTGACTTAATCTCCTATTGTTCATTCCCTGGATTCCTTTAGCTGGGGTTTGATTGGCTGCTCCCTGTTGCTACCGAATTTTGACCTCGAATCGGATTGATTGTGAAATGACTGGGTGTGTCATCTCCTCACTTTGGTATTCCGTCCGATTGGTTAGCTGTTGTCCTGCTTGGAGTTTGGTCCGGTCAGTTCAAGTTGCTGCGTTCGGGCTTACTGGCATTTGGGCTTGATGACGTCTACATATCCCCAAATCCTTGGTTCGCATTGGCTCATGGATTTTGTCCAACTTGGTGTGTTTGTTTATTGACGCGGTTGGTGAGTACCAAGATTCGGGAAATTCTCTTGTATGTTCGGTATTTGCCTGAGTCAAGGTTCTTGCGGTATTCAATGTGAAGGCGTGTCCATTTTCATCTTAGTGGGCGGAGACCAGGTAAAACTGATAGCGCGTCTCGATGGCCAGTTCGCGTTCATGTATTTGTGTTGATACTTCCCGTCCGGTTTGGCCGACTTAGTGTTGTCCACAGCCACTGCATTGGATTCTATAAACGACGTTTCTTGTGTCGGCGGGTTTGAATTGCCCTTTCGGTTTTGCTAGTATCCTTTGTAATGCTGCTGTTGGTTTGTGCGTTCGCGTAATACCACAAGTTCCCAGAGGTCTTGCGGTCATTTCTGATGTTGCTCTGATGTATGACAGCGCAATTAGTTTTGTTGATGGCTCTGTAAAGTTAAACCCTCTGTTCTTTTGTAGTAGGCTTTCTGATGAGATTTCGCGGGTACCCGTTTTGATTAAATTCTCGGTATAAGTGATTGCTTTTCTCAGGAGCTATGCAATGTTGTTTGTTTCAGCTTGTTTGAACGGAGTTCGAAAGCAGTTCCTTTTATGGCAGACCGGACGGCTGCTATGNAATGTCGACCGTTGCCGAAGCCATTAGCACCCGATTGCGCAACCCTGAACTCTGTGCTCAAGAGAGTTCGTGCGGACACTTAACCTCCCCTGACCAACAATCGATCAAGTCCACGATTTGGAACAGTGACTGCGTAACTGATAACAAACATGCTATCCATAACTTATATTGACCGTTTGTTTGTTGCTGTTTTCATATCTGTTGTGTTGTAACTAGCCTGATGATCAAACACAGAAAACAAGTCTTGTTCGCTTCTCTGTCGCTTTCTTGTCTTCATTGTTTATTTTTGAACGAATTAATCACGATGACAAATTTTAGTTTTATTTTCCTCTAAAACTTCAATAGCCTAATGAGATTTTATGATAAGCTTACGTTGCCTACACTTCGTTTTCTATGACTTACCAGTTGATTGGTTAGCTCTGCTCGGGTAGGTATGTTGGTACACTCTATCTATGTTGATAGCTGTTAAACCAGATTGCATTACAGATTATATTCATAAACTCACTTTTTGTCACACTGGGCGTAACCAACCATCAGTGTCGAAAGATCTTGCCTTCACAGAACTCGTCTACAGGAATTACGACGATTAACAATTTCGCTAGGTCTAGACTGATATGTTTATAGAACCATGGGCAGACTAACAGCTTAGCCATTCATAACCCGATCGTAAAATCAACGACTGAAATGCCTTATGATTGATGAGCCAATAGCCAATCCGAATATGGGACAGGCCAGGCTGAATCGGTCGATCATTAAGCGGTTGGCGGGGTAACACCATTCGCTACCAATTCTAATGTGTCAGAAGACACGTTGTAATGCTGTCTATACACTCTAAGGTCAATTGAGACCATTTCGATTTATAACAGGTGGTAACTGACAAAATATAAAAGGCGGCTACAGTTACTTGTCAACGTTATAACGCGAGTGCTGATCAGCAAGATGGTCCAAGCTGCGAGGGTAAAAATCGGGCATCTAGACCAGTATGTAATGAGATTTGACAATGGATTGACGCCAGCTTATTTGAAACAAAGTTTTATCCCCTTGAAGGAAAACACCAAAGTGTTTTTCAGGACTTCTTCAACAGCCGGGTTAAGAATCCCAATTGATTATAACGTACAAAATTAGGTCGTGATCATACAGTTTATTGTCACTACTCTGACTAACTGAATCGGGCAATTAAGCTTACTTATTGCTTTGGCGTTGCCAGATATTTGGTGCAAATGAACGAGCCTGATGTTACGGAATTAGGGGAAAACGCTTATGACTGTGATCTCATCACAACTTCATTCACAGAACTGTACGCGAGATCAGAGAAAAGCTGACGAAAAAGACTACACTGCATTTCCGTAGGATTTATGTGGAATTTGCCGAAATTGTGTTTTGTTTTCATGCCAAATCAAACAATGACGCAATAGGCTAAAGTTTTCTCTCAGAGATGTGATACGTCAAATGCGAAGAGTGATCACTCACTCGAAGGTCAGAGCAAGTTTATAGATTTCCCCGCTTTATCTGTACAAAATTAGAACAAGAAATGGTGCAGTATACGCTGTGCACGTGGAAATATCATCCCATGACTCGCCATGCCCTGCGGTTCTTGCACGATCTGGGTTAGGTTGGCAAGGTCAGCCGGGTTTTCAGTGTATGACTTTGGCTTAAGATATGATCACTACAACCGAGTGTTAGTGTTGAGAATGATCACTGACTTCCTGGCTTGAGCGCTTAGAATAATGTTTTCCTGTGGCCGAAATGCGGGAAAACGGAAAAATGTCGTTTCTGTCCGGAAAATTTGTCTTGTTCATCCCTGTTTACTTATTTGTTTATTGTTTTATCTATTTTGTCTCATGTTTATTCCGGTTTTCCAGTTTGTTGTGGTGTCTAGATGTACTAGGAAGTAGTAAGTCTGGAGAATATACAAACAACTAACAAGTACGAATGTATGGGAAGGAAAGACCGGGCTTAATAATTGGGAAACCGGGGAATTCATAATCAGTCACTTAGTAGGTTCAGACTCACCAATGATTAGGACTCAGGACCATGTATGAAGGCATTTCAAACCTTCTGTTTGAGTTATCACGAACTCACCAACCTGATAGCTGGGACATGCCAATCTCTCTCAGCGGTTAGACGAATAACCTCATAACATCTCCGGCCACTTTGTGGTTTCTTTGATTTGTCAGCAGCTAAGATGAGCAAGGGGCGATGCAGCAGACTCTCCGTCAGCATACGGAGTGCATGAATAACGGAGACTGCGCATTTTCACTGCACAATTCATCGGCCACGAGACTGAAGTTTCAGTACATATGCTGACAGACTGTGTTGCAGCTCACATAGCCAGCTTATTTAATGCGGGTTAACCGGTGGGAAAAAATGGTGATTCAGTGTATAAAACTTGTATACATCTTCCTAAATATAGACCGGACTCAAGATCCATAAAACAAACTTGAGCAACTGCATGAATTGTATACCTCTAGTAGACAATCGTATGTGTTTGTAGATGAGACTCAACTGTGAAAAGTCAGGGCTTCGGCTGGATTCGAACCAGCGACAGACACAGCATGCCTCAACGCTGCAAGAGCTCTACCAGTTGAGCTACGAAGCCACACCAGGAGCTCGGAAATTTCACATGTGGACTCTGTTACCCACCCGTCCCACTGTCTCATATGGAATCCACCAAACGATTCAGGGGATCGACTGCCCCGGCAGGATTTCTCAAACAGTTCACGCCAAAGCCCTGACTTTTCACAGTTGGGTCTCATCTAAAACCATGAATCTGCCATACTACTCATTAGTAGTATGTTTCTAGTGGTATGAATGAAGAGGACTGACAAATGCCTGAGTGCCTTTGTAAACATCTCATACACACTATAGCAGGTTATTTACATGAATCTACACAAGTGGCTGAGACAATCAATAACATCAAGTGGTCTGCTAACAGGATGGATTTATGTCAGCATTATATACTTTGAAGGTAAGAAGCCGCATATCATACAGAAAGGCCATCACATTTGGGCGGCTCAACGTGGTTAGCATTCTACGTGGAGTTTGGACCAAGCTTCACACCCCAAACTATAAGTTGAAACACTTATGCACTGATGGTGTCACCTCGCTTGGTGATGAAACGCTTGCAACCTAAGTGCCAAGCTCGGTGAACGTACCGATACGAAAAGGACCAGTGTAATTAGATACCTATCTCGAAAGCTGTGAGGTAAAAAAACAGTGCTGTTTACACAGCAGTCGGAGTGGCACACGATGGTATCAACAGAATGACATTTATCCCCAGGGCACCTCTATGGTGAAGAAAACTCTAGGAAGCATGCCAGGTAACCGGATAGAAAGTCGTTGTGAAGTCCAGAAAAAACACTGCCTTCGATTGGGAAAAGGAAAGCGGAGATGTAATCGACTTGCCTGCTATCAGGTCATAAATTTGTCTTTCTTCCTTAGATAGCCCTGTGTCTTGGAGGTCGCATCATTGTGCGGCCGTAAGATTCCTGAGCAAAATAGTCACCGTTGACATCTCTGTGACTGTCACATGAAAATGTCACCTTTAGTTTGCGAAAACAAAATACACACCCCGATGGTAAGATCTAAACTGAGAGGGTGATTGAAAATATATAACAAAAATAGTTAAGTAACCGAGTACATACCTTTGCACTTCGGACAGTAACGGTTAGCAGTATCCGCTCCAGATTGGCCTTTTAGAGTGACCAAAACCAAAGGACGCTTGCGCATGGCAGTTGCCATGAGTAGCTTGCTGTGCACCACCCGTGTTTTCACTCACTAACCACGTATCCAATATGAACCCGAAGATGCATGGGTGAGGCCTCTGTGTCCAGCCGACCAAAGCTGGTTGGCCAGTTGCTAGGTTAGTACGAATGTGAAGCTGTTATCTCTCGAGAAAATTAGATAGTAAGACTCCAGTGGTGGGATCTAAGCTGAGAAGACAATGCTAAAAATGTAGGGCAAGAATAAGTTCGGGATGTAAGTGCACTCTAGAGTGAATAAGAAGCGAAATCAAAAACTGACAGTTGGTTACGTAAACATGTCAAACATTCATCGTATAGTGCACCAGTAAAGTTGAAGAGAAGTCACAGGACCCAGGGTTCTGGGAAGGATCACGAGTGGCTTATAAAACGAAGGCGGTCGTTGGTTGATAGGCAAGATAAAAAGAATAACTAATATAACCTACTTAAGCCTAGCGTGCTCGTCGTCACTTTACTGGTGGTGTGTTGAGTACGCTGATAACCTGACAATCCAAGGCGGATAAAACATTCACGGCCAATTTCATCTCATCGCCATATAGTCATATCAGTACGACCTATGACACCGCACGCTCGAGCTCACGCCGCACAGCTGCCGGAGGCCCTTCTGCGCCATACTTCTCCAGGTCGTCCGGATGAATTCCAAGATCCCTCACTATCTGAAATGGAGATTACAAAACAGCAGAAAACAGGATAGCATCTCGATATCTCACGTACAACCCGCAGGATTCGGATCATCTTCTGTCACTTGTCCGTAAGACACCCGCTATGAAATACGTTCGTCACCCATCCTGCAGACGTTTCGGATCCCGTGAGCATGATTAAGCAACAGCATGCCTTGAATCCCGTCCGTGTACGTTCCTCAAATTGGCTCACTGTCCGAAACCATATCTGAATGCTCAAGAAACGTCTTAAACGTTGCACATGTAAACGGCTTAGATAAGGCATATCTGTTGACAAAATGTCTGAGTTTCGTTGTCTTAGAGGATCACTAAGCGGTAGACAAGCAGCTTGGTTTTCCGCCTCAAGTCATAGGTTTTCTAGGCACGTCTTTCGGGGAATCCGAAAGCAGAGGAAGCAGCAGAAGCCTTCGCCAAATGGGCTAACAGCTAGCGGCCCAAGGACAGATTTATCCACAAATTGTTAGCAAAGTAGCAGAACTCTGTACAGCTATCAACAGCGTTTCCACTGAGGCGGATTCTAGAATGAAGTATAATACTTCCGCTCGGAGAAGGCTGAGAAGAAAAAAGTCTTAACTGCCTCGATGTCTAAATCAACTTCGGAGGCCTCGGTCGCGAAAACCGTAACCACTCGCTAAAATTCATTTTCGATGTGTGAAAAAACACACCATCATTTTTGAAATGAATCATGTGAACTGTTTACTTAAAGAGCCGGCACGGAGCACCGAAAAGTCGGTTATTTAGCAAGCGACGATCCGTCCGGTACCCACACTCAACGCCGTCCTCCGTCGTGTTCTGAATAGTAACCGATAGCATGTCAGTCAAATATAAACTAAGTAGGGTAGGGGCTAGGACGCAACCATGTTCACAATTGACCTTCGGCTTCATATCTATCTGCAGCTGACTAATTAAATTGATGAACTTACCTAGACATCAGAAATTACCAAGAACCTTTCTCAAAACTATGCGTACCACAAAATCAAACGCCCTGGTGAAACTCACAATGAGAGCACACAGCGGCTGATCGTCTTCACGACACATCTCCTAAATATGGCGAGCAACGAACACCATTTTAATCGTACACCGATTCACCCGAAATCCAAAGTGCTCCTCGGGAAAAGTGGCCTTCAAAGCTTTCGCAATGGTTCGGCTCAAGAGGATTTTTTCCAGTGCAGATTAGCAGACTAAGTCCCCGGTAGTTTCCGGTGCATTGCTTGCTATCCTCAGCTTTGAGGCACGAGCAAGGCATCTTTGAACTCTTGAGGGATTACTTCCCCGACCCGAATGGAGTTAACCAACTAGGGCAGAGCATGTTCCAGAACTGGGTAGCCATTCTTCAGCGATTCCATTGACCATCCGTTTTCACCTGCACTCCTTCCTCTTCGCAGTTATACGATAGATCTGTGCACCTCTGCTAAATTTGAAGCGAGGGTAAGTAAGGCTTCGACATTATGTTGTGGCAGGTCATTCACGGTCTCCCAACCAATGTTAGCCGGCCCGTTTGTGGGGCTATCGAGACAATTGCTCCAGACTTTCGCAATGTCGTATGGTTGATTGCGCAAAACACTTGATGTCCATCAATCGATGCTTTAGTAGATTAGACGGATAGGTCGAAAATCACTTTCAGCGAATCGTAGAACTCCTCGTGTTGTTGGCGGTAGGTATAGCCCTATATCCACCCATCACACTGTTTTCTTCTGTCGTTTTTGGCTCCAAAGTGTCGCTTAGCGAGTTGACGACGATCACTGAGGAACGTGGCTCGATGTCTTAGTTGTCCGGGTCCATTGCGGAAACAGCAACCACTGTATCCTCCAATCGTATCAAGCAGGAGGTAGTTGCATTGTCGTCATCGCATGACTCTGGCCATTTCTAGCGCTGGATAGAGACCATCTCGATGGCTGATGCCATGATGCATTCCTTGATAAGTTGCCATCTACCCTCAGTGACAACGAACATGGGAACTCTTTTCAGACTAATGGCAACTGTACATTGAAAAGTGGCCCTCGTCATTGGGTTCTGAAATCTTTTAACATCCAGGTTCTGTCGCTGTCCGAATGAATCACTCGTGAACATGAGCAAACAGTTTACTCATGACCAGCCTATGAGCATTGCTACACTCATCCTACCACATCACTCGCTTGATGAACACTACTCGAATTTCATGCCATCACATGATCACGAACTCAAGTAAATGGTGATGACCGTTGCATGGGTGAGTCCACGTCGCGGTATCGCGCCCAGTTGGAATTATGTTTGTGATAGCCAGCTCGTGAGTAGCACTCAGGGGGGGCGACGATTAATGCTTTCGTTAGCTGAACCAGTGCAGTGGGGTCGAAGGATTCCCGATCAGGCTGTTCAGTTGCGCCTAGCTCGTGCACTGAAGTCATCCAGGAAAAGCAGTTGGTCACTCACTGTTGTCATGCGAAGTGCGTCAGAGAGCTGTTTACAAAACTGGTGGTCTGTGTCATTGGTGTGACATATATTAGAACCATAGACAAAGAAATGTGGCAGACACTTCGGCCGAGTCGCAGACAAAATTGTTTCGAGGGCTGATGTCTTGCGATTCGCGCATGACAAAAAAATTGGTGCAGTCAGCTACCGCAAGACAGATGTCGCACTCCTGAGCACTTCCTGCATGTAATCTATCCAGTAGGAAGTGCACCCAGCATCTGCTTATCGAAGCTCACCGTGATCTGCAAGCTTTGCCCCACTCAAGTCGGCGACTTTGACGTTGTAGCAGTTGGATCCCATGACGCCCAGTGTGGTGCGGTGTTCCGGTCGCCGGGTTTCGTGTCGATCCAGCAGCATGTGCACCTGCATTTTCTCAACAAGCGATACCTTGAGTCCACGTGCAGGTCTCAGACTGGCACGTGGGGCCCCAGACAGAATATTTGGTTCAACAATTTAACCTGTGTGACAAAATTGTATGGTTTTTCTGTGGAATCCTAGCGGGGACAATTAATAGAAAGTCTCACTTACTTAGCACTGAGGGGCCAGTACAGCCCGGTGCGCAATGGATATGACTTTGATGATCCATTCCTATTATTGCTGCGCGTGGTACAGATGTAGTTCAAACTATAGCAAAGTTCGGATAATGTTGTAACTGGATCTACAGCCTACGAGATCGTAAAGAGATAACGGAACTACGGTCAGAGGTAATGAACAACGGCTACCGGGTATACAGGACTGGTTCGTAACTTCGTAACTTCGTAACCCAATCACCCGAGGTCAACGCTTGAACACAGATAAAAAATGACCTCCGGACAGAGGTCTTTTATGTCAGTCACCCCGGAGACAACATGGCCACAACCCCGTTCATATTTATAGGGACTGGTGCTAGCAACGAGCATAGGTCAAGAGAATGGACAAGATAAAAGTTTAGACAGTGCAAGGTAGGCGTATAGTCGGGATGACAACAGCAGTTATCATGACGGCTGAGGATGCTCGTGAAGACCGGGGCGGCACATGACCATGGCAACGGTGAAGGTCACTCACAAGTGCACTTTGTTAGTCTTTTTGTCACAGTGTTTCCGGGGCACTGGCGACTTCCCCGACAGAGAACTTGTGCGGGTCTTCAAAACGTACAAGATAATCAGTCGGTGATCACAGTCAACCGGTGGGCGATCGGACGGCTGTTTAGTCGGGAGCCAATTTACCGAACCTCTTCTTTCGTACGCGGGAGAAGGTGGTGCTGCAGATATAAAGATTTTTGTTGTATACTCAGATTTGTGTTTCACTGTCTGATCATCCCTATGCAGTCAGTAGTGCTACATACAGATCTATGAGTTCCGTTGCTTTTTGTCTGGATGCTCCGCTTTGACCTCTCTGACGTGGTTGAACCTGGAAGAGTCAAAACCCTAACCAGCATAGCCCGCCAGATCAAAGCACCACACAAACCTGACCACTAAGGTAACAGAAAAGTTCAGGGGAAGGAACACACACGCAAAGAACGAACTAGCCACCCGACGGTCCACAATTCTGACTTCTCTTTGGCGAAACGAATGTTGATTCTGTTTCACCATCAGTAGTGTTAGGAGGCAAACTCACCAAAACAATTTAGTCAGGACATCGGTAACGCTGATGAAATCAGTTCTCATTTCGAACCATCCAGGGCCGCGGTGGCGGCTGACGAAATCAGACAGCAACAAAGCACTGGGGGGCACGTCGGACTGGCAAGTAGGATACGTGCAAATGAGTGGGGGTGTCACGCCAGCCCGAGAAACTAACGCCTATGGATTTGGCCTTACCTGGCCACTTGGAAACGAATAGGCCTAAACAAGCAGACAGTGACTCATCAAGTAAATGGCCATATTTGGCCACTATTTCATGATATGTATTTACAGGCATTTCATTCATTTGGTCGAACTGGTTTTTGGCAATACAGCGTGTTTTCCGCAACCGTGTCTTTCTGGTCTCCGCGCAAGTAGACTAGGGGAAGCCGCATAGCAGGAACCCAGGTCTAGCAGTCAAGCAGTATTAGAACGTTTGTAAGGGAGGGGCGCGTTACACCAAGTAGCAGTTGAATTCGTGGTCTGTATGGTCCTCAGGATGTCTTCTTATCGACAAGTACGATTCCCGCAGTAGGCTTGTTGCATCCAAAACTCGGTCCAGCTCGACTGTTACTCGCAGGGATCGACGTGTTATCTTAGGTCGTAATCACCTAACTAAGGCCCATACGGCATGAATGTATTGTGTCGACTCAAACTAAACGGCTGTGGCACCTTGTAGGTAGCAATGTTTAGGACAACACAGGTTTGTGGAGAACGAAACAACCCAACTTAACGATCATTATAACAAGCTGTTTATGTCTATCTCGACAACACCGTAAGTTGTTTCTGCTAAGTCATCAGTTTAGGGTGAAAATTCGGAAAGACATACTAACACGAATTACACTCAGTTGATTGGCGAGGCCACAAAACCGGAAAGGGACACTTTTCGCTTACCGTTTTCGTAGTACGGCTACATAACATCATTTCGCAGTCCACAAAGAGAGTCGCAAGCTTAAAAACATTTGACTCAGATTTATGGGAAATTATTGGTTCTGAATCAGCTCCTTACTAGTTTAAAAATTTTTGCTTATGAATGCAGCTTTCTGCTATCCATCGCTTGGTGAAAAAAATATCCTGGTAGTGCACTCCGTCTGTTTGGATTCATTAATACCAGCCCTGTGTTGCTTTCCGAACACTCAGAAGTTTGTCAACAGTCAGGTGCTGTTGATAGTGTATGTGGTTGACAAAACACTGGGACGATGGTGTTCCGAGATTGGACTTGAAGTGCACTTTCATCTCCGGGCCAGGTAGCACGGCTTAGGTCACAGCGGTGTGTTAGGAGGCCTGCTTTGCGTAAGCCTTTCGGTCGAAATTCCTGTGAAGTTAGTTGGACACCGGATGCACAAATGTAGGACGATCAGTAAATGCACGCATACTATAATGAGTGAGAAGAAGCCGACAGATTATATGCAGTCAACAACTGACTTCCGCAATAGCTTGTTTAATTGGTTCACTGTATGTCATCCATTAATAAATGCTAACTGCCAACTGTTTCTGGTGTCCACCATTGTCTTGATTAGTCACAACACCAAAGTGCGGTTCTGTGCAGCCCTCATCAGCCGCACTGTTCCGGTGGTGCAGCGGCCACCAGATCCCCACTTCAGTTAGATAAGGCAGCTTGTCTCGCCTGGGTTAGACTAGGCCAGGGCGGATTCGCCATGTTTTGTCACTGCCACACGCTGGAAGGTCACAATCAGTGTGTTAATGCAAGTGTTTCAGGCCCACACTTAGCCGTCACAGCAGCCACTGAGCTGCTGCTTAGCTGGCTGCTGTTTGAACACACGAATGAGGGCTTGCCTGGTTTATCCAGCCCCTCAAACGTAGATGACCGGAACACACGTCATCCTAAGTGGGCTGCTTATGCATCGATAAGCAGATAGATAAACGGCTGTTTTACAAGACTTGCCTGTGTGAGCCCTACGCCGCACGGGTCCACCTACACTCTCAGTGTTGACCACGTTCAAACCGGGCGGTGTTGACCTGTGGCCACGTCAACCTGGCAGCTGGGTACAGGTAGGCTAGCTTCTCATTCTTCTTGCATCTGGTGGACCCATTTGCTCCAGTCCCGTGCGACCCCACCGATCCATGTATTTGTTAGTCTCCCCCTCTGTGTATTAGCCTTGCGATCTCGCCCACCATGAAAACTCACATGAACCCCTTGGGACACCTTAAGTCGACATCGGAACAGTTTCCAGAACTTACGATAATCGTCAGGTGTGCATTTGGATGGAACTGAGTGCAGTGCGGATTCCAGTATGCTACAACAATTTGAGAAGAGAGCTTCAGCCCATTCCATGCACACATTATCTTAAGAACCGGTGTGACTACAGTCAAGAGAATCGTGGACTAAAGTGGCATGTTGAAACAATGATCAAACAAACGAAGTAGAAGAAAGCGAACAGCAGCGTAAAGGATATTTTGTACGAGGAGTTCGCGCCAGTTACTACGGTGAAACTGACACAAATTATTTGTAGTGAGTCGAAGACATTGTGTTTGACAAACGCAAATCAATGAAGTGTTGTCAGCCAAGAAGGCAAATGACAAGAAGTGAGCAAATGTGGAGTGAAGCTAAAGACGGCAGACGGGAGTAGGAATTATCAAGCTAAAGAAAGAGAGATAATCATTTGTTTCTGAGCACAAAAAAAACGGAAGTGGTCTGGGGAAGTGTCACAGCCTCTGTAGTTTCCAAAAATTGCTGTGATTTGAGAGGACATAGCCCTGACCACTTTGTATACAGTTTCTTTGAGCTGTCTAGTGAGAGGGACTACACTAAGCCCCGTATACCGAATTAGTTAACCATCTGGAGTTGTGCTCATCTATGTGCACTTACCAGTTTCCTTTACGTTTGGCCAGTGTATTTGCTTCCATAGGTACACGTAAAACTCTAGATCAGGTAGGGCTTAGATGTCAAGGATGTTGCGCCCTTCTTTGATAACGATGTTGGCAACATCATCTCATTAAGCACTGGTTTTGCAGCGTCGTGCCTCCACTAGACGGCCGTTATGGGTCTGCTTCTGACTAGATCGAAATTGTTAACCCCTAGAAACGGCAAAGAGAGATGAGTACTTTTGAATGTTACTACTATGATAAAAGGTTTTGGATCAACTGTTTTATCACACTTGTTGACAAGACGCAGAGGGTGACCATTGTCTAACAGTGTTGCATGTGCTAGATATTCCTCCTGTTCTAGCTTATCAGATATAACACTGCGATGCGTTCTACGGAACAGTATGCGTACGAATCAGCATATGTAGAGCATATGTGCAAAGCGCTTAACCTGAAGGTACTGACTGAACGAAATGCATTTATGATGTGTACTTTTAGCTAACGAGACATCTGTTCTTCTACTCCAAAGGATATTCAGGAAAGCCATCTGATCCTCGACCTAAGGTTAAAAATCTATTGTTCCTGCGCAAGGAATTCAACTTACTGTGTAGCTGAAGCATCTAAACTTTGGATGCAGTGACAGAAATATATCGCTCACATGCCTTCCGTAAGACGGATCTTGTTTCGTGTAACGTCTGTCGCTTGAAGTGGCTCATGAATATATCTGTTAACATGGAATGGGATTGGTTGCTGATAGCTACTTCGTCTACGTTTTTGTACTAAACTCTGTCAAGCAATATGCGCATTTACGAGTGAAAAGTTGTAGTATTCTGCTTAAATTGACTGGAAGAATCCTAAGCTGGAGATTAGGCCCAGTTACATGATCATGAAGAGTGGTAATCACTTTATTAGTAAGGTCATACGCAAATTGTGACCTTCTTTCGAATTCTCTTTCTACTCCTCGCTGTAAGCAATATGGCTGATAACAGTTATACCCATATGAAGATGGTTCTGGCCACCGTCATGAATTTGGGCATATACTGACGGTCGAGAAAGCTCTTTGGAGACCTATTTCGAACTTATATGGCAATTCACATTTAATCTGTGTGTAACTTCTCAGAAGCATTCGCTGAGATTTCTATATTTCTTATCGCAAAAACATTACCGGGCTGCTGTACGGTCATCGTAAATTTAACCTGATTATGCGGTGTTGAGTTTTAGTGGTATTTAGCTGATCTCTCAAATAAACGCAGAGCGGGTTCCACACGAATATTAATTAGATATGGGGAGATCGTATTGCTTTAGCCGACACAGAGATCACTGACTGAAATGTGTCCTTGAGGTCAAATGTACCGAGTCAAGACCACACTGGTTCAAGTAAATGAACTAGTTATCGAAAAAGTTGTGGATAAGACGCGTTGACCATAGGTAACGTGTGTATCAGTGGAACGTTGACACCAACGTTAAACATGAGGTAATGACGTCTTCCTGTCTACGACCAGCTCTTCTTTCATGGATGTATGGCACTCAAGCATCAGTGACAAACAGTGACGTGTGTTTGTCTATGATGATGATGATGATGATGATGATGATGATGACGATGATGATGATGACAAGAGTACTGCTGTTGCTTCCTTGCGTCTTCCGGACCCTGATTTCCTAGTCGCTTACCGAGGTCCAGGAATTGGAAGGGAGAACAGTTTATATCAAAGTGTGCTGAACATACGAAATCGAAAGTAGGAGTAACACAAAATGAAAACAAATGGGAGAGTGAAACACGAAATCCGTTTTCCGAAATCAAAAACTAACTCGGGAAACACAGACAGCCAACAAGTAATTTAATTCAATCGCCGTAGTACCTATTGCCAGTTCCGCTAGCAACGTCTAAGTGTTTACCACTCTAAGAGAGAGATCAAATATTAACGCAGATAATGAAAGGAGACTGTTAGTGTAAGCTATCTCTGTAAGTGACAGTCCTCTTAGGATAAGCCGGAGATTGTCTACCTCAGTTCTCGAATTCGGTTCAAAGTTTTTGTCATATTGCCCAGAATGCACCAGGTATCAGATATTATCACCCGTCGCTCTCACTTGCGAGGTCATTCTGGAAAGGCTCCTGTGCTTTCTACGACTCATCAACGATTTTACGCAGTGCCGTGGTGATTAGAAACATCACAGGTCAGTATGTCCTTGACTATCGTGGGACTGCGGCAACTGACAAACGGTCAATGGCTCCACTTTCTTCGGTAAGAACGTAGCCTGGTTAGCACCGATTCTCACAAGTTGATTTTAAGTGTTCTGGTCCACTCGAACTGAAAGGAGGTCGGACAACTGAATGAGGATATGGATGTCTATTCATGTGCTTGAAATCTAGCGCATTTCACCGTGAAGTAGATCAGTCAGTGAGCACCGACACTTTAGTTGTACTGCGGATTCGGTTTTTAGAGGAAGAGAGACGCCAACTGATATCCATTTGGAAAATAGCTCAAATTTTTTGGGTGCTAACAGAAAGCTCTAAACTTGAGGCGGAGCTGTAGACCTAGGTGATGTGAATGGTAGTCTATTGCTAAGAGGTGTCCTGTGGCATCTAAATACATCATATGCTGGTCATGGTGGGGGTTCTCAGAACGACTGATAAGACCTATTCAACGATGCCCGAACTCCGTTTGCGTACAGCAGACGGCTGACAATGAAAGTGTCCATGTTATTTGTTGCAGTAGAACGAATACCCAGTAATCATCCAGTCGCATCGTTGATGTATGTTGCCATTGATTCTTCCTGTTTGTCGCCTAATGAACTGCTGCTTCTAGGAAGCAATGTCGGACACAAACTTAAAGAAACACCTAATCATCGATACACTGCGCGGTGGAAACAACCCACTTACCTAACAAGGATATTTTGAGAAAGGTGGATTGGGGAGTATCTTCTGACTCTTCAAGCTCGACGAGACTGGCTGTCAAGATCTCCACTTTCATATGGACAGTGTTACGCTGACTGCAGCCGATATGACTCTACAGAACCATTGGCTCGATTGTGTAGTGTTTCTTCGTTTCGGACGGATTAATCCACACTATTTGTATGAAACCTGAAGTATAAGTTTCAAAACGAGGTTTAAGTCGTTTGTGTCTTCTATGAGGCATTTTCAGTGAATAGCTCGCCAGGGAGAACGACATCAGTCAATGCGCACCCCATGGGATTCTTCGACCAGAACTTCGAACGCCGAGGTTCGCAGAAGATGCTAGGTGGTTAGACAGTGTCAGAGGTGTAGGGTGGGAGCCATGAAGAAGGGCTGTTTCTAGTATTCAGCGGTGATCTTGCCACTTACCTTAAATATCTCTGCTGCATTCTTTCGGACCGACTGAAGGTTGTGGAATTTCTGCATATCGCAAGCCTAACAGATGACATGGGTACTGTTCAGGAGCTGTCAGGTGAGTAACAGCTACTGTATAGTGTAGAACTATGCAACCAGTTACTTACTGAGAATCAGTCGGTTTTCCTGTGGTTCCTTGGACTGTTAGGAGAGCAAAAAGTACAGGGGAGAATAGAAATAACGAAAAACTTGGTCTTGATTCAATAGAGGGTTTTAATGTCTAGTAGAAGTGTCTGAAGGTGACAGAACAGAGAATAGAACGTTGTGCATGTTGTGGAAAATGTTTGTTTCACTGGAGACGGGGGTGCTATTGCTTTTTATAAAACAGGTGAGGGGTCACATTTTAAATACTACCAGTAAGACTAAAGTCCGACTGTGAAAATGGAAGCGTGCCAACTAGATCAATCACCGTGTGTTTAATGTTCGTTGCCTTTCCGCAAAAGTGGTTCCACCTTTTCTGCTTACCAGATCGCCGGATAACAGCGTCCGTTCAAAATGTGCAGCAATGACGGCCTCACGTTTATTTTCGAGGCGACGTGTACACTCGACTACTTACCACCTGGAGTGTATACGTTTTCGCTTTGCTAATTTAGATTAATTGATCCATCATGTATTACTCGACGATATACAAACCTCTGTCATGGGACTGACTAATCAGCGGGAATTGACATTTTTCAAGAAAGCAAGTAAAGGCTAAAGAAAAACTTTTCGGAAGATTAAATCGTGTTTCTTCTGTTCCACATTCGGTAACAGCGACCATCAGAAAGCGTAATTGTGAATCTCTCATCGCAACCACTCAATATGAAGGTGATAAGCCTGCTTAAAAAAGACTCAATTTTAACATCCAACGGAAGCAATTTGAGCCAATAGATATAACTGCCAAAAATGAACCTGTTTTAGGCAAACTAGCCACAGGTGTTGCAGAGGAGGCACGAGTCAGAATTGCAAGCGTTCGACAACGAAAACAACCAGCTTTCTCAAACTTAATCAGTACAGAACAGAATGCTCTTGGTTTTATCAAAAAGTATCGATCGATTCACATCACCAAGGCCGACCAAGGCAACATCACAGTGATTCTTAGTCAAGAAGATTAACAAAAGAAAGTGCTAGAGCACTTAACTACTGGACCATATGAAGAGATCAATGAGCAAAAGACCAACGCACTTCTGAATAAAGTCAAGGCACAGACCAGCAAGTTCCTCCGAGGCATCAAAGAAAAACTTGGGCAGTCTACGTGGTTCATGCTCAATCCCAAGAGCAACCGTCCTTCACGGCTTTCCGAAAGTGCATAAAACAGAAATGCCCACAAGACCTATTGTTGATTACACTACCAGTCCAACTTACAAACTGGCCAATTTCATCAGCCACATAATCAAACCGTTGCAGAACAAGTTGGTAGGCAACGTTAAAGACTCCTTTGGTTTTGTCGACAAACTCGAACACGTGACATTAGATTGTGATGAAACTTTTCTTAGTTTTGATGTGACCTCTCTTTACACCAGTGTACCGGTAAAGCATAGCACTGATGTTGTTAGAGGGTTATTGGAAAGCGATGATTCTCTAGGTGCACGTACTAATTTATCATCTTCCGAAATTTTATCTGGTCTTGAGCTTTGTCTGCATTCAACCTTGTTCACATTTAACAAAAAATTGCACAGGCAAACCGATGGTGTAGATATAGGTTCCCATGTTGCACCTGTAGCAGCCAACCTTTTCCTCGGATACCTGGAAACACAAGCGATGAGCGAATTTATGTGCCCTCCACGAATCTGGTAGAGGTATGTAGATGACACATTCGTGGTCACAAAACAGACTGCTCGCGACCAGTTCCTACAGTTTCTTAACTCAAAAATGCAACGGCATTGTATTCACATTGGAAAATGAAATCGATGAGCGCTCCCTTAATTTTCTAGACTGCCTAGTCAAAGTGGATGAGCAACAGAGATTTCAGATTTCACTGTGCCGTAAACCAACCCATTCTGGCCGTTATCTCAACTTCAACTCGTCCCATTCAAGCGGTATGAAGAGAACAGTAATCAAATCACTCGTCAATAGAGTTTATAAGATTTGCATCACTGAGCTGTCCGGGACAACAGAGATTTCTTATATTAAAGAAATGCTAGCTGCTAATCTCCATCCGAACTCATTTGTTGACAACACAGTTAAGCGCATGTCCACTACGGAGGAGATCAAAACGACCAGAACTTTCAGGTCTACTGTGCAAATACGGTATCTTGAAGAAAAGTCTGAAAACATCCGCTCCATTCTCTCCGAGTACACTATCCGGACTGTATTTATGTTAGACAGCACCTTAGAACGACGGTAACGCATCCTAAGGATCCAGTTTCTATGGGCGACCAGACAGACTGCGTTTATGAAATCAAATGCGGTGACTGCAATGCCAGCTACATAGGAGAGACAAGTAGACAACTGGAAGTACGTGTTGCCGAACACAAGAGGCACACAAGGTTTCCTCCTAATCACGCCTATCAACTTCAAAAGCTAGAGAAGGATTCGGCCATCGCACTACATCCACTGGCAGAGAATCACAACGTAGGTTCTGATCAACCTCGAGGGATTCGCTAGGGTCTATCTTCCTATGCGGAGCGGTGCTGTGCTGAAGCTCTCGTGATTTACACCAACACGCTTGTGTTAATCGCAATGATAGCAAACCCGTTTGCAGTGTGGCGTGGACGGATAAACAGTACAAGACACGGACGCGTCTTATCTACATCTGTCTCACTCCCACTTAATGGGCAAAGGATTAGACAAATCAAGTCAGATGCAGCACAAATTGACCTGACCACGGCAAATCCCACATGACCTCTGCACTTTGTTAATGTGAGTTCTATCACAACACTCCTGAGGAAGGCCTCCCGAGGTGGCTGAAACGTATTGCAACTTGTTCATAATGTTGTGTTATTCTCAATTTGTTTATCAGGAAGTTGAAGAACTTGGGAAAGTTGAAAGGCGTTCCACGAGGGTCTTAAAGGTAACCCACTGTACGCAGAGAATTAGAACACTTGAGCATATTCGTGCGCGGGGGGGGGGAGTTAAGGGGATATCGTCGAAGTCTTTAAAATCCCTGCAGCTGTTCTTGAAATTAAGACAAAATCTCTACTAAAGCTACGTACAAATTCTTATCTGGAAGGTCAAAATCTTAAGTTGGAGATGATGCAAATTAATACGTCGATTGGGGCAAACCCCCAACGTGTGTTAAGTAGAAAACGTTTGGCAAACTTTGTAGGAGCAACTTCAGAGATGAAGAAAGGGCTGCACACTTTAAACCGTATGAGAATTGCTTATAGTCTGGTACAATGTAAAGCTGCTTAGGACTTTAACCTACCTAGAATCAGCCACTGGAGTGGGGTATGGTAAATCCGTGACCAGCACCATCACNGGCTCACACAGGCAAGTCTTGTAAAACAGCCGTTTATCTATCTGCTTATCGATGCATAAGCAGCCCACTTAGGATGACGTGTGTTCCGGTCATCTACGTTTGAGGGGCTGGATAAACCAGGCAAGCCCTCATTCGTGTGTTCAAACAGCAGCCAGCTAAGCAGCAGCTCAGTGGCTGCTGTGACGGCTAAGTGTGGGCCTGAAACACTTGCATTAACACACTGATTGTGACCTTCCAGCGTGTGGCAGTGACAAAACATGGCGAATCCGCCCTGGCCTAGTCTAACCCAGGCGAGACAAGCTGCCTTATCTAACTGAAGTGGGGATCTGGTGGCCGCTGCACCACCGGAACAGTGCGGCTGATGAGGGCTGCACAGAACCGCACTTTGGTGTTGTGACTAATCAAGACAATGGTGGACACCAGAAACAGTTGGCAGTTAGCATTTATTAATGGATGACATACAGTGAACCAATTAAACAAGCTATTGCGGAAGTCAGTTGTTGACTGCATATAATCTGTCGGCTTCTTCTCACTCATTATAGTATGCGTGCATTTACTGATCGTCCTACATTTGTGCATCCGGTGTCCAACTAACTTCACAGGAATTTCGACCGAAAGGCTTACGCAAAGCAGGCCTCCTAACACACCGCTGTGACCTAAGCCGTGCTACCTGGCCCGGAGATGAAAGTGCACTTCAAGTCCAATCTCGGAACACCATCGTCCCAGTGTTTTGTCAACCACATACACTATCAACAGCACCTGACTGTTGACAAACTTCTGAGTGTTCGGAAAGCAACACAGGGCTGGTATTAATGAATCCAAACAGACGGAGTGCACTACCAGGATATTTTTTTCACCAAGCGATGGATAGCAGAAAGCTGCATTCATAAGCAAAAATTTTTAAACTAGTAAGGAGCTGATTCAGAACCAATAATTTCCCATAAATCTGAGTCAAATGTTTTTAAGCTTGCGACTCTCTTTGTGGACTGCGAAATGATGTTATGTAGCCGTACTACGAAAACGGTAAGCGAAAAGTGTCCCTTTCCGGTTTTGTGGCCTCGCCAATCAACTGAGTGTAATTCGTGTTAGTATGTCTTTCCGAATTTTCACCCTAAACTGATGACTTAGCAGAAACAACTTACGGTGTTGTCGAGATAGACATAAACAGCTTGTTATAATGATCGTTAAGTTGGGTTGTTTCGTTCTCCACAAACCTGTGTTGTCCTAAACATTGCTACCTACAAGGTGCCACAGCCGTTTAGTTTGAGTCGACACAATACATTCATGCCGTATGGGCCTTAGTTAGGTGATTACGACCTAAGATAACACGTCGATCCCTGCGAGTAACAGTCGAGCTGGACCGAGTTTTGGATGCAACAAGCCTACTGCGGGAATCGTACTTGTCGATAAGAAGACATCCTGAGGACCATACAGACCACGAATTCAACTGCTACTTGGTGTAACGCGCCCCTCCCTTACAAACGTTCTAATACTGCTTGACTGCTAGACCTGGGTTCCTGCTATGCGGCTTCCCCTAGTCTACTTGCGCGGAGACCAGAAAGACACGGTTGCGGAAAACACGCTGTATTGCCAAAAACCAGTTCGACCAAATGAATGAAATGCCTGTAAATACATATCATGAAATAGTGGCCAAATATGGCCATTTACTTGATGAGTCACTGTCTGCTTGTTTAGGCCTATTCGTTTCCAAGTGGCCAGGTAAGGCCAAATCCATAGGCGTTAGTTTCTCGGGCTGGCGTGACACCCCCACTCATTTGCACGTATCCTACTTGCCAGTCCGACGTGCCCCCCAGTGCTTTGTTGCTGTCTGATTTCGTCAGCCGCCACCGCGGCCCTGGATGGTTCGAAATGAGAACTGATTTCATCAGCGTTACCGATGTCCTGACTAAATTGTTTTGGTGAGTTTGCCTCCTAACACTACTGATGGTGAAACAGAATCAACATTCGTTTCGCCAAAGAGAAGTCAGAATTGTGGACCGTCGGGTGGCTAGTTCGTTCTTTGCGTGTGTGTTCCTTCCCCTGAACTTTTCTGTTACCTTAGTGGTCAGGTTTGTGTGGTGCTTTGATCTGGCGGGCTATGCTGGTTAGGGTTTTGACTCTTCCAGGTTCAACCACGTCAGAGAGGTCAAAGCGGAGCATCCAGACAAAAAGCAACGGAACTCATAGATCTGTATGTAGCACTACTGACTGCATAGGGATGATCAGACAGTGAAACACAAATCTGAGTATACAACAAAAATCTTTATATCTGCAGCACCACCTTCTCCCGCGTACGAAAGAAGAGGTTCGGTAAATTGGCTCCCGACTAAACAGCCGTCCGATCGCCCACCGGTTGACTGTGATCACCGACTGATTATCTTGTACGTTTTGAAGACCCGCACAAGTTCTCTGTCGGGGAAGTCGCCAGTGCCCCGGAAACACTGTGACAAAAAGACTAACAAAGTGCACTTGTGAGTGACCTTCACCGTTGCCATGGTCATGTGCCGCCCCGGTCTTCACGAGCATCCTCAGCCGTCATGATAACTGCTGTTGTCATCCCGACTATACGCCTACCTTGCACTGTCTAAACTTTTATCTTGTCCATTCTCTTGACCTATGCTCGTTGCTAGCACCAGTCCCTATAAATATGAACGGGGTTGTGGCCATGTTGTCTCCGGGGTGACTGACATAAAAGACCTCTGTCCGGAGGTCATTTTTTATCTGTGTTCAAGCGTTGACCTCGGGTGATTGGGTTACGAAGTTACGAAGTTACGAACCAGTCCTGTATACCCGGTAGCCGTTGTTCATTACCTCTGACCGTAGTTCCGTTATCTCTTTACGATCTCGTAGGCTGTAGATCCAGTTACAACATTATCCGAACTTTGCTATAGTTTGAACTACATCTGTACCACGCGCAGCAATAATAGGAATGGATCATCAAAGTCATATCCATTGCGCAC
The DNA here is from genome assembly GCA_008508345.1 of Paragonimus westermani. NCBI lineage: Eukaryota > Metazoa > Platyhelminthes > Trematoda > Plagiorchiida > Troglotrematidae > Paragonimus > Paragonimus westermani. The sequence continues at coordinate 24,439 of QNGE01006927.1, forward strand.
CGGGCTGTACTGGCCCCTCAGTGCTAAGTAAGTGAGACTTTCTATTAATTGTCCCCGCTAGGATTCCACAGAAAAACCATACAATTTTGTCACACAGGTTAAATTGTTGAACCAAATATTCTGTCTGGGGCCCCACGTGCCAGTCTGAGACCTGCACGTGGACTCAAGGTATCGCTTGTTGAGAAAATGCAGGTGCACATGCTGCTGGATCGACACGAAACCCGGCGACCGGAACACCGCACCACACTGGGCGTCATGGGATCCAACTGCCATCACGTCAAAGTCGCCGACTTGAGTGGGGCAAAGCTTGCAGATCACGGTGAGCTTCGATAAGCAGATGCCTGGTACACTTCCTACTGGATAGATTACATGCAGGAAGTGCTCAGGAGTGCGACATCTGTCTTGCGGTAGCTGACTGCACCAATTTTTTTGTCATGCGCGAATCGCAAGACATCAGCCCTCGAAACAATTCTGTCTGCGACTCGGCCGAAGTGTCTGCCACATTTCTTTGTCTATGGTTCTAATATATGTCACACCGATGACACAGACCACCAGTTTCGTGAACAGCTCTCTGACGCACTTCGCATGAAAACAGTGAGCGACCAACTGCTTTTCCTGGATGACTTCAGTGCACGAGCTGAGCGCAACTGAACAGCCTGATCGGGAATCCTTCGACCCCACTGCACTGGTTCAGCTAACGAAAGCATTAATCGTCGGCCCCACCTGAGTGCTACTCACGAGCTGGCTACTACAAACATAATTCCAACTGGGTGCGATACCTAGACGTGGACCCACCCATGCAACGGTCATCACCATTTACTTGAGTTCGTGGTCATGTGATGGCATGAAATTCAAGTAGTGTTCATCAAGCGAGTGATGTGGTAGGATGAGTGTAGCAATGCTCATAGGATGGTCATGAATAAACTGTTTGCTCGTGTTCACGAGTGATTCATCCGGACAACGACAGCACCTGGATGTTAAAAGATTCCAGAACCCAAAGACGAGGGCCACTTTTCAATGTACAGTTGCCATTAGTCCGAAAAGCGTTACCATGTCCGTTGTCACTGAAGGCAGATGGCAACTTATCAAGGAATGCATCATGGCATCAGCCATCGAGATGGTCTCTATCCAGCGCTAGAAATGGCCAGAGTCATGCGATGACGACAATGCAACTACCTCCTGCTTGATACGATTGGAGGATACAGTGGTTGCTGTTTCCGCAATGGACCCGGACAACTAAGACATCGAGCCACGTTCCTCAGTGATCGTCGTCAACTCGCTAAGCGACACTTTGGAGCCAAAAACGACAGAAGAAAACAGTGTGATGGGTGGATATAGGGCTATACCTACCGCCAACAACACGAGGAGTTCTACGATTCGCTGAAAGTGATTTTCGACCTATCCGTCTAATCTACTAAAGCATCGATTGATGGACATCAAGTGTTTTGCGCAATCAACCATACGACATTGCGAAAGTCTGGAGCAATTGTCTCGATAGCCCCACAAACGGGCCGGCTAACATTGGTTGGGAGACCGTGAATGACCTGCCACAACATAATGTCGAAGCCTTACTTACCCTCGCTTCAAATTTAGCAGAGGTGCACAGATCTATCGTATAACTGCGAAGAGGAAGGAGTGCAGGTGAAAACGGATGGTCAATGGAATCGCTGAAGAATGGCTACCCAGTTCTGGAACATGCTCTGCCCTAGTTGGTTAACTCCATTCGGGTCGGGGAAGTAATCCCTCAAGAGTTCAAAGATGCCTTGCTCGTGCCTCAAAGCTGAGGATAGCAAGCAATGCACCGGAAACTACCGGGGACTTAGTCTGCTAATCTGCACTGGAAAAAATCCTCTTGAGCCGAACCATTGCGAAAGCTTTGAAGGCCACTTTTCCCGAGGAGCACTTTGGATTTCGGGTGAATCGGTGTACGATTAAAATGGTGTTCGTTGCTCGCCATATTTAGGAGATGTGTCGTGAAGACGATCAGCCGCTGTGTGCTCTCATTGTGAGTTTCACCAGGGCGTTTGATTTTGTGGTACGCATAGTTTTGAGAAAGGTTCTTGGTAATTTCTGATGTCTAGGTAAGTTCATCAATTTAATTAGTCAGCTGCAGATAGATATGAAGCCGAAGGTCAATTGTGAACATGGTTGCGTCCTAGCCCCTACCCTACTTAGTTTATATTTGACTGACATGCTATCGGTTACTATTCAGAACACGACGGAGGACGGCGTTGAGTGTGGGTACCGGACGGATCGTCGCTTGCTAAATAACCGACTTTTCGGTGCTCCGTGCCGGCTCTTTAAGTAAACAGTTCACATGATTCATTTCAAAAATGATGGTGTGTTTTTTCACACATCGAAAATGAATTTTAGCGAGTGGTTACGGTTTTCGCGACCGAGGCCTCCGAAGTTGATTTAGACATCGAGGCAGTTAAGACTTTTTTCTTCTCAGCCTTCTCCGAGCGGAAGTATTATACTTCATTCTAGAATCCGCCTCAGTGGAAACGCTGTTGATAGCTGTACAGAGTTCTGCTACTTTGCTAACAATTTGTGGATAAATCTGTCCTTGGGCCGCTAGCTGTTAGCCCATTTGGCG
>QNGE01006928.1:0-27008 GCA_008508345.1 Paragonimus westermani
GTGAAGCATCGTTAGTGAACAAAACCAAGAGAAAAAACTCTAAACAGCCGTCAAAATAGCAAGATAAACTTTGTAAAATGTTACCAATCCCACTTCTCTTGACAACCGCATACAAAGACAGAATACACAACAAAAGAGCATGGTAGCCATAGTTCAACAGAGTGGAATTTCTAGCGGAAGGTTGCTATCGTGAAGGATTAAAAAAGCAAATCATTATCGTTTGAAAGTTGGCTACTTTTGTTCAACCAGAATGGTTTCACTGAAAGTTAGGGGTTTAGTATAGAGATTTCGTAACAACACAATGAATGACCTGATCGGGTCAAAGTTATGATCTATTTCCAGGATATGGTTCACAATTAATGGTGCACAACTTCTGGTTTTACTGTTCGTTCACATAACTTAATAAGTAATGAAGAACCATGTTTGGCGTTTGGATATCATTGATTTCTAGTTCTCTATACCATGGAGTGCAGTGTCTGGTGAGTTTGAAAAGGGATCTTAGGGTTCTTAGACAGATGAAGTGAAGGGTATAAAAGATTACCGAACGACTTAAGAAGTCAAGACATATACGAGGGAAGAATGCGCTTTCCCAACGGTCAGTTTATGCAACAAGGAGTCCATCAGAGCAGTCGTGAAGGTCATTCTTTAAGGGTACACAGAGACCAGGTAAAGAATAGTTTATTTGTCAGTAGGTGGAAAAATTCAGTTTCCTTATTAGTGAATATTTTCCGAAGTTATTTGAGATGAGAGAATGACCAAATATGAGGGTAGAGGCAGTCAAAATACAGCTTGTTGTTCATAAAACTCTATTCAATCTGTGTAGACTAGTTGTGTGAAGCCGACAATTACATGATTTTTAAACAGTTGAAGTGTGCTTCCACAAGTTCAGTGAAAAACGATCGTTGTTGAACGGGGACACGTTTTCAAGTGAACTGTTTATTCTCGATAGCGAAGAAATTGAGAATTTTTATTTCAAAACGGTGGGTAGGTCTTGGTTGCCCACCATCACACCAAACGAGTCAGAAATAGTTGCTTTTTGGAAAACAGTTTACTATCAGAATAGAACGACTGTCTCTTTATGGAATATATATTTGCCTGACCGGTTAACCCACAGTATTCGAAATCCACTTGATGTAACAATTCAACAAGTGTACAAAGCTGCTGAGACCTAACATTACGTGGAAAATTTGAGCAATCTTTCCATATTACAGTGGAATCGTTAGTGCTCAGCTCATATCGATTCGTTCGTGATAAACGTGTTTAAACAATACACTGTGCTATGGTAGCAGAACAGAAGTTGTGCATCAACCTAATTTTGTTTGGCTAGACACACGTTGCAGTAAAGTTATAGTTCCTTTACGGTAATTTGTTAAATCCGTTTAATTAACTCGGTGAAGATAGTTAACAGGTGAATGCCTTCCTCACACATTATAATACATAGTGGAAAAAGTTGACTAAGTAAGCTAAGTGAGAACTTCGCAGTCTACTGCACCAGACTCGTTAGCAAAATTTTAGTGCTCTTAGGCTGTTTTGGTAACCTTCGATTCTTATATCCCAAGTTTTTAGACTTTGAAAACTTGATTGTTTAACCAACGGTTCCAGACGATCAACAACGCGTTCAAGATTTCAAGACAATTCCATTATTACACCCCAACCCTAACTTGATCGTTGAAGAAAAACGGGTAGAAACACGATAGCAAATAAATAATTTAAAAGTAAATAAGTGAAGGGGAAAAAATTAGGGAAAACTCTCTTACACATGAAAATAGACCCATATTCGCGGTCCATCATGTTTGTGTAGACAAACGAGAAGATTCATTGCGCAAACAAACAAACGGATGAAAAGGTGAATAAACCATCAAAATTTGCAAAAAGTTAAAAGATTTACACAATGTTGTGTTTGACAAATTTGAAACAATTTGTTTCTTCTGTGAGAAGGCGCAACTCATGTGTTACTGTCCGGAGTAAGAGTAGGAGTTTAGTTTTAACGAAAGGGATTTACATGACTCTCAAAAACTGGGTATAATGCTGATGTGTAAATGAGACGTACGTTTCGATATTGTAATTCATGCATTACACAATGCTTGTTTGGATCGACTTAATAAGAGTTCAGTTGTATAATCTGTTTTTACATGGGCACATATTTAATTTCGAACGGTTCAAAATTTCGCAATACCGATGTCCTGACTTGAGAGATGAAACAGAGAGACAGGAAAACGGAAGATCAAAATTACAAGGGTGCTGACTACCAGGGTAGCCTCAGTATCAACACGAATTGTACTTGAACACACAGTGCGGACTGAAGTTAAAACGCTAAGACCCCAACAAACTGGAATATGTTTTCATTTTGCTCCGAAGAATCACAAAGAATGTGTTAACAACCTTGTCTGTGTCCCATTTGGAGTATGTGTAGATGATGGTGCTGGGTTCAGTCCGTTGATATCTGTACAAGCGTCTGGTGTTTCCAGTTGAGTTTTCAGTCTTCTTGAAACACCTTCTTTGATACGAACAGCTATTTATTGGTTTATACTCCTTACGAAGCTCATACTGCATCCAAACAAATGCCCGTTTAAACAATGAGACGTGACAGACGTAGACTGTTTGCTTATAGCCGATAAAACTAGTAACGTTCTGGTTCGGTGTATCATACACAGTTTTGCGGCATTATAAGTCCTGGGTTCAGTGGCTTTTAGACGCTTCCTTGTCATTATTGACCAGCTGTACTCTAGAAAGAGGGATCCCAGATGAACTGTCCTCTCCAGTGCCGTCGCTATTTTTACTGTTGGGTTGATGTTCTGCTGTACTTTCTAATAAATCGCAAGAAGTAACCGCTGACCTGCAGCGTCCATCATTAAGTATAATTCTGGTTGCAGATTGTCTTCTGTGCAAATGATTAAGTCAGATTTGAGAACTGATGGATCTGCCGGAAGCCCACAAACTTGAATAATCCCCTGCCATCTGTGCAGACAAAAATACAACCTACTTGATAAAGGCTGGTTCAATTCGCATTGTATTAATTAAAAAATCTAATGTATCTCAGACACCATGGCTTCCGCAATTGTTTCTGTTTTCCTCTCGTATTGTAACCAACGTGAAGCGTGCCGGTGATACTGATCTCTTCCGACACCGCATTCCGTAGAGTCGGGCAAGACGATCAGGTTATACTGCTTTACTCTGACATCTTTAATTTTACTGATGAGTGATCGGGGATATGGTTTATTTTCAATTTGACCATCACTCACATTTGATCGCAGCGTTCGCATTCGGATAGACTTTCCAGTCAGCCTCTTTCGAATAGAAGCACTAGACTCGAGTTTCGCTCTTATTAGAGCTCATCAGTAGTGCATATCCTTGCCACGGTCTACTCAGATGCCATTTCACTTACTAAACACATTTCTTGTGTGCTGGACGGTAAGCCCTCTTCAACCGAAAAACCATGGCGGAGGCCTTCAAAACATGTCGTTTCATTCAATATTGTGTCTGGTTTTACGAGTCCTGAAGTCTCAACAACCCAATTGGATTACTTCTGAAGAAGGTATTGGTTGTCGTGACAATTTTGTTAGGCAAAGCTAAGTTTATTTGTCTCGTAGAATAATAACTATTCCAGTTGTGAATGCACATGGGATTTGTTTGTTTCTGCTTGGCGTGCCTTATCAGTTGGCTGAAAATTAATGTTACTACGTGATTAGTATTTTAGTCCCATGACTTGTCTTACAGTAGACCGTGTGAATGGAAATTATCAAGTTTTCATAAGCTGCTCGGTTTGAGTTTCAGTCTGTGTGACATTACATAGTTTGAACGGCAGACTGGTCAACTCTGTTTCAGCAGTTATGCGGTAGCATGCGTCTTTGTGACGTCATGTCAGAGTATACATGCAGATTTCTAACGACTCTAATCGTGGCCCCTTAATATTGCCTCAGAATCGTTGCGTTCTCTTTGCCTAACCGTTAGGGTGAAAATTTCTGAACGTCGCCTGCCGACCATCGACTTTTGTGGACACATCTGTGCAGGACGTTGCATCATAAATTGATTTAAGTGAAAACTTGGAGAATGGGCTTTTCCTTACCCTGAAGGTATAGCCATATCGGTCGTACTACCAGAAACAGGTCTAGATTAAATGGCAAACTGCACATCAGCTAAGAGGACACTAATGCTGTGTGTCCTTCGGTCGGCATTGTTCGCGCAACATGTAATACCGACTAATTTTGTAAAGAACCCTGTGACTGTACTTATTAGTGATTTCATCAGGGTATACAGTCACTTGTTTGAAGTTTATTTCTTTCATTTAAAGTAGGAATTGAGAGAATGTAGCTCTACTTTCGGGGTAATAGAATAACAGTATGGTTCTTTTGAACGCACGAAATAGACTTGTGTTTATTGATGGTATTCGTCCGGGCATGCATGCCCTGGCGAGTGTTTAGTAAATCAACAGGTGTCGTGCATTTACGGAGAACAGCCAATTGCAAGCCCGGATTGTGGAGATGAGTAATGATAACTAATCGACTGGGTGCGTGATCCGGAGTTTCACACAGCTTAGTATGCATTCCCTACTCCGGGTCGGCAACTGGTTCTCAATTCTGTCAATGAGAATTCCTAATACTTAAATCGATATTGGAAGATGACGGGTGCGTTGACGAACGAAACATCTGCTGCTCCAGTGGGGTTGTTGGGATCAGAATGGTTTTGTGAAAAGTACCTACTTGAACAGCTTCAAAAACCCGTGCGATGAGTGCATAAAGATGGTTCTGCATTACTGAGATGACGGCATCCACTTTTCTTCTGTCTGACTTATAACCAAGTTCTTTCCAATTTTGGCAGACTAAATTTCGAAGAAAACACCTGGAAACTGAAACATGTGAGTTGACGAGGCAAGAATATTTGTACTTGAGAGATTTCTAAACACACCCGGAATGCCACATAGGTTTGATTTCGGAAGATGTCTTCCTTAAACAACCAGCGTGATAAACTTGTTTCATTTATCTTGTTGAGCGCTCCGGTATGCTCCCCGGTTTGCTCTGAATTAGGATCATTCAACGACAGCGTGTAACTGATTAATGAAGCTCAATTAGGTTCAAAGTGGTGGGAGCCATCGTGGTCAACGAGCTAGTTGCACGCAAGTCATCCGGGAAATGTGGCTATTTTTCCTACACAAGATATTACAAAGGAGAATCCTAATCCAAACAGTCAATTACACGATACTGTCACTGAGAGTTCAACCAGCATCTACGGAGGTTACAAACAAAACTGCGGAACGATAAAACCCTGTAACTTAACCGCATCGCTGTAAGTTTCTGTGGCAGAAATTTGGCGTGGATAGTGGATTGCAGTAATATTATGGACCATTCTTTTGTTCAATGAGGCCGTTGCAAAAGACCTCAGGATACTTTAGACGGCATCAACCAGAAGATTCTCAGTGAGACTCAACAACGTGCAAATTTCATCATCCAACTAGACAGATCTGCTGATGGTGCCACTTTCATTCAGTCATCTCTTCCAATTTTATGTTGCTAATGGCTTGAAATCCAAGAGAACATGTCATTTTATAAACCAACCGCAGATCACGCTACGCGCTTAACCTATATAACCGAATGTTCTATGTAACCGACTGATGAGAATAAACGAAATGCTTGCATCTCGCAATTTATGTCTTCTTGCTGTCCTGATGAACTGGATAAAGGGAACTCAGTGTTTCAAATCTAGCACACCCAACTTCAACACGATCGAATAGTTTTTTGATCAAATTCATTTATTATTTTGCGTTCGTGCAAAGTTTGAGGCCGTGATGGTCGTCCATAAAGGTGATTTAGATCATAGGTGACGAATGTGATTCCTCATTTTATAGTTACCTACTATATTCCTTGTAGAAAGGACCTATTTTTAAAAAAACATGAACTCAATTAACTCATATCTTGATTAGCTTACTAATAACAATGTCTTTCCTGATCAAAACAAGACCGTTACTGTACAACAAGGTATCTACAATCTAATGCAATAGGACGAGGATTTTTTAAACAACTGTCTTTCGCAATCTTGTTTTGTTCCAGAAGTACCTGTTGCTATGTCTGTTTCACCGTGAGGGAATTAGCATCAATAATTTGAGAGTGGACGTTGTGGTTTTGGGTTTACAAAGACGACTTCAGTTTGGAATTAATGATTCGAGATGGGGCACAAAAAAATACGCTTCCGTGCCGAATAGGGTATAATGAAATTGAAGTTGAAAAGTGATGCAAAATTATGTGTGGTGAAGAGAATGTGCATTTGGGATAATTTAATATGCTCTTCGGTTCAGGAATTTTAGGATTGATTGCGAATTGGTTGAATTGGATATGTGTTGTTTGTATCAGATTTAATGCGCGAAATTCCCCGACAATTACCGAACAAAAGAAGCCTGTTAAATTATCGGGAGATAACATATTATAAATTGTTGATTCTACATGATTTTGATGTGCAATGGAAAAAGAGTATCCATCTCATTCCGTTGAAATTATTGAAGTCCAGAAAATGTTTGTATCAGTACACCTTTCTACTCTCAATATTTCAAAAGAAAACATTAACAACCAACCCTCACTCACGTTTACATATTGTAGCACAACTGGGAAATGCGGTTATTTGGTTAAAACTATGGACAGGTTAAACTCCTCTCTATAGTGTCACAAACCCATTTACCGTACAGAGGGGTCGACGTTTTGATATCCATTTATGCAGAAAACGGACATTTGAACAAAACCTAGGACCCTGTGGCGATCGCCGATCTATTACTGTCTTTGATCACATCGTTGATCAATTTACGTCCTGCTCACTCTTTGCCGCCGCATTACTAGTCAGGCATATTCAATTTTCACGAACACTTGATGCAGTTGTTACATTATCACCGCAAACTAGCTAAGTAAAGTCAATTCACACAGAGCTACTTGACATCTGATAACTGAATTTTCTACTGTAGATAATCATCTGGTGGACTAAAACACGACTTATATATATGTAAACGGAGAGCGAAACAAATCGTGAAATCAATCAGGACACAACAAGCAGTGCAATAAAGCACGCTTCGGCTCAGCTAACAATTCTAAATACAAAAGTTTTCACAGATTTGAACGTTTGACGAGCCTTTAAAAAGAGGAAAGACTACACAAAGTGCATGAATGCCGGAAATGTACCTGTCGGGAAAACCTTTTCTCGCGAACTTCAAAGTAATTAGAACACGACAATTTAACGAGGCAGGCATACAGAAATTGTTGCTTTTTTTGACAGTGACACAGGCAAATTGCGTATATGCTGATAGTCATCAACAGTTTGAACAGCAAATACACGGGGAACAATATAATCAACCAAGGAGAATATGTCAGTGAGCAAAACGTCTAGTTACAATCAAGTGTGTACAGGGGGAGGGGTTAACTGCCAGAAACGTTGCCGGGAAGAAGCTGACAAAAACTGTGTCTGGATGCAGATGCTATGATCAACTCTGAGTTCACTTCTGTTCAGTCAGTCAAGTTCCTGTCTACTTGTCAGCAATCGGTAGACCGCTGGGTAGTTTTACTAACCTTCTGACCGCAACTTGATTTAGAACTGAATCAAATCTTAGTGGTTGAAGTTGACCATGTTTCATTTCAACCTGAACACTCCTTACAAGTCATTGTGATTGCGTGTCCACATATGCCAAGTCAGTCAAATATAATGTGCGGGTAATGACATTTGTAAACATGATTGTCTCGTAAGAACGCAAGGTGGAGTTCCATTCCCACCCATAGCAAAGGTACACACTACTGGAAAGTTTTACCAGGAGGAAATTTTCACGTTTTTGTTTTGTGTTGAATAAAGCTATTTAAAACGTTTATTTGGGGGAAACTATGTGTTGTTTAACTTGTACAAACGGATTCCCTGACTAGTCATAAGGTTTTATTTTGGATAGAGTTTGGTCTCCATAAAGAGTGGTGCGCCATAAGGCAAAGATTTGGTTTTTCTCTCTGTGTAAACGGTGTACTGCTAGCTCATCACCGAATATCTCTCACTATTATTTCGTGTATGTGACTGTAAGATACCACAGCAGCTAATCGCTAATGCGCGGTCGTTAAGCACAACCAGTGAAACAACGTACGGTATAGCAGACATATCAAGTCGTAGTTTAGATAGGAGATAGTATATAGCTTAAGAATCGTCTCTTGTCGCCACCGTAGTTGACATTGAGCTTAGTAAACTGACCGAAATATAGAACACTTTCTCATCCGCGTACGCAGTTGAATTGATGTGCATGTATCACATAGGGGCTTAGTCTCCACCTTTTGTAAATGACGAACATACCAATTAGCTGTTTGACAAAACATTTTACTTATTGCCTTTCGTTAGTAGTACATTTTGCATGGTTCAAGAATGTCCGAATATGGTTATACGAATCAGGTCCGACAACCAGAACCAGCCACTTGAATGAAATTGCGCAAAAAGTCACACTTGTCAGAAATCGTGGGCAGGAAATCTTTTAGCTGATTGCATTCAGTGTGAAAATACGTACACCAACATGTGTGCACATTGTACAAAGCAGAATTTATGTTCATATTGCATGAGTTCTAAAGTTGTTGAATAATTTCTGTTCGATTTGTGACAGCTCGTGCAACTTTATTCAAACTGTTTAATAAATAATAATGATGATTAATTGTCATTTTCGCTTCTCCTTATCTGTCTGTTTGTCTCATCCTTCGAATTTTTGTATCCTGGACCGAGGCAGCTTTGCCCTAGGACCAGCTGCTTACCAAAACAACTCTGCAAAGAGGTATGTTCTGTAATCGCAATGCCGTTCAGCCATCTGTGATGTGAAAACCCAGAAAACCTTGTGTTGCACTGCCAATAAGGATGAGTCATAAAAAATGAGTGGAATTTGAATAAAATGAGTCAACGTAAATTTAATGAACAAGTCCGATTAACATGTGAGTGTGCTACACATAATGAAGCACGGATAATTGTGAAACAGTTCTTACGTAGGTTAGGATTAACCTCGGTTTATAAGCTAAAAAGCCAACAATCATGATACAGAAAGTGCTCAAATAACACGTCTTTTGGATTGCTCTCATTTCCTAGAGGTGGATAGGAGCTGTAGTGATGTGCGCGAGAGTTAAAAATTAGAATTTAGAGCCTCGTACGGTGTGCTGAAATGAATCTTCAAACTTCTTCAGACAGGGAGCATGAATAATTAGTTCACATGACTATTATTGAGGTATTTATCAGATGTTCCGACCTATATTTGTCTGTTCACCGTCTCATACATCGCGGAATGAATTTTATGTTTGTGTCAGAATAGTGGTCTGGATGCTCATCCCCTACATCAAAGCCGTTAGCATTGGGATTGTAGAAAGGTATATGGGTTTTTTTAATCCTTCACCGAGTGCCCACTGAACTTTCTGTCAACCCAGCTGGGACAGTGGTGAATGCTATACTGTCCGTAGTCCGATAAAAAACTGTTCGACTTCAGCTGACGCAGAAAAGACGTAACAGCTCACAAGAGTAGATGTTCTGAACGTGCCGGACGGTTAAGTATAATAATCACGCCACAGTGCTGAAGGTTAGGTCGTAATAAATACTTATCGGAAAACAGCGTAAACATCTGTGAAGACTTCAGATTGAAGGAAATACTGCTAGTATTACGGGGAAGAGGTTTGGAATCTGTTGCTTGCTTTTACTGCCGAAGGAAACATGCAAACTGCATAACTCGGTGTTCACGAGCCAATCGAACAAACAGTTGGTTTTGTGGCCTGACTGTTGGACGAACGCAGTCCATACCAACACTGTCTAGTTTCCACTGGGTAAAAACGGTTGTAGTAGCATCTGTGGCACATCAGTTCATATTTCGGTAGCGAATTCGAATAAAACCTTCTGCAGTACACCCTGGCACGTGTAAACTCTTTTTCTTGGTCAGACAGAACACTTAAAAGAAGCTTCCAAATAGTCTCAATGAGATTTTCATGGCTTATTTGAAATGGCATCTAGTCTCTTCAACAGCACAGAAGAGTAGTCAAGCCAGATTTCACTCCACAAAACCATAACGCCGTCTTTTTGCACAAATTGAAATTAGTCGGCGGTTTGGCATTAACCTTTAATCAAGGAAGCATCCACCAAGGGACTAAAGGAAATTTTTCCGGAACATTTGGTCCCAGTGGCCTTCGACGAGGTAGTGACCAGCTCTCTCAAACTCATCGCATCTCATAAACATCATTTGCTGTAGGGGGTGTTTTTGAACTGACAACCTGTAGTGCTGGCTGGAAAGTCTATCTGAATGCGAAGGCTGCGATCAAATGTGAGTGACGTTCAACTTGAACATAAACCAAATCCCCGACTACTCATCAGTAACATGTAGTGCAGAAAGCTTACGTTAATTTATCGCTCGCTGGTCCGAGGCAGCTGTTAAATCCCAATAAGTGTTCGTCAGTTTGCTTTTGGACACCAGAATTGAGTATGTGAGGAAATTAGCTTTGGTGATCATCTGGGTTTTTTTTTAGAAAAGAAAGTTTCGTAATCTATGGTTTACCGACTGTTTAGACAAGAACAATGTTTGTGTTTTTGAGTACTGATTCAAACTGTCCTAATACACTAGTATAACCGAATATTTGTGGGCATCAGCTCACAAAACTGGAATTCTTTTCGGCAACAGGATGCTGTGACTAAGCACTGTTTTTGAAACTAAAGAAAAGTTGTTTTCTTCCAACTTTTTGTACATGACTGCTTGCTTTAATGATGAATAATTGTTTTATTTTTTCCGTTGGTATACTAAAGCTATTGTTTCAAGGGCGCGTGCTTATTTGCGTTTTAATTTTCAAATGAAAACAACCGTGTTTACATTTTTCGAAAATAAGTCCGCAACTGATCATAATTTAGTTCGAGGCGGTACATGATTGTTCATTCTGAACAACTAATGTGAACAGCCCAATGAGCTTCCCCAAGAAAGAAAGACGACACAAATTACACGCCGAGAAGCACTATACAAATAATATTATTAATAGAACAAAACAATCAGTCCAACAATGTGTTGAATGACACTGAATCAACAAGTGGGTGTATAGGTGTGTACCTGCGGAGGAGTGATGAGCTGCCAGGATGAAGTGCGAGGATGCTAGTGATTAAAGCAACGTTTTTATGACAGAAAGTCTGGTCGGGGTGCCTAACTGACACCAGTTCAATGAAGGTGCGCTGGTGCAACAACGTCATGGACAAGCTGCTAGACATCAACCGCGTCGTTAAAAACGTCGTAGTTTTAAATACCTGGTTGTTACCCGGATTTTTGAATGCTGAGGCAGGTTACTTGTTGGCTTGCAGTGTTCTATTGGGGACCAGCCTCGCCTTACTCTATCACGGTTTCAGTTTCGTCTACCAACGCATGTGACATCGAAACAGTAGGTGATTTGTTAGACAAGAAGTACGGAAATGAAGTACAGAAATTTCCCAGGCAGACCTAACGAGAGAGCGAGGACTAATCCTGTTGACAGAGTTCAAAAATACACGGTTTCATAGAGAGCTCAGTACGTTTGAAAGCATACTCATAATATTGCTTCCACATAGAAAGAAGGCTAGTGAAAATGTGATTCCAAGAAGGTTTGTTGGCATAAGTTTGCAGGCTAAATTCTGATGATGAATTTCAACGAGTATAACTAGATATCCACTCCCAAGCATAACGTTCCTCATTGGGCACTCTTGAGACAGTCATCGATAACTTTAACCGTCGCTCTATTATCAGTTATGATCACATTACGTGTTTATAGACCCTAAACATGATTATACCAAAGTTAACAGATAATCCCTGGAAATTCTGGCCCAGCTATCCTCATCTGATTCTTAGCTGATTAGTTAAGGTTTATTCCGAGTCATAAATCGAACTTGCACCCAAAATTAATACTGAGTTACTGAAACTAAGTGCGATACGTCCGAAAGCATTTTCACTCAAAGCTTATTCACTTTAAAATCGATTAAAGGTCACATATCTACTGTTCTATTTGATGTTAATCCGGTTTTTTCGCAGAAATACATCTAACTTTTCAGTAGGAGCGTAAAACTTGTGACACAATGGAACGTTGTTAGTCACAAATATCTTACCATTCCAATTACGGAATTCAATCTGGATGCTCGCAAACAGTTTACTGACCAAAAAGATGATGCATATAAGTTCTGTTTGTGGCGAGGGTCGCACTTAAGATCTTGTATTCATCCAAATAAACATAACACTTGGGAACATCTACAACTAACCAGAATCTCAGCAAATCCTGAATGTGTTTTTCTAGAGAACACCAAATGACTTGACTGGTCGCCACGTAATAAGAAAACCCCACAAATTCACTTTTAACTCGGAATCTAATTATATAATTATTGACAGAACAGATCACTTGATAAAGTAGATAGCTAAAAATTCACTATTTGTAGAAAGCTAAATGTAGAGTCACGAAGTGATTTCTCACGGTTGATTTTTGTAAACATTCGAGTTATGAGAAAGTAGTTTTCAGGAAACATGGTTTGTAAAGTGTGAACAGATGTGATTTTTGGTTACTTCTAGAACAGTTACAGTAAACTCACTAACTAGAAAACTGTACCAGTTTGGTACCTGGAAACTAAAGTACCTGAAAACGACACCTACCCCTTTTTCATATATAAGATTGTGATTTAGGTGAGTGGAGGTAAAAAGATGCAGTTATCAAACTGGTTAAAATAAGCAGCCATTAAATCGTCACCAACGCAACACTCACAAGCAATAGTCAATACCCATGGACAAATCCCTGTTAATTCTTCCAATACGGGTTCCAGAGTTTTCTTTAGTGACGTGACCTTCCATCTATATTTGAAGCTATTGCAAAATATATGAATATAAGACCTTTATTTTTAAGCGTGGTCCACGAATCTTTGCCTTCCAGGTTTGCATATATTATTTGACGACCGTCTTGAGAAATGACGCTTCTTGATTGTGATGCTTTTGGCGGCAGCTACCTTAGCTGTGTTGTAACGAAAGCGCGAATTTCACAAGATGAAGTCAAGTCATCCACTGCTTAAGCAAATCTGAATACATATATCTGTCACTTAAATTGAGGGCCCACCTGACCTTGTTCATTAAGACCAAAGTAGATATAACTTCATTGTTAAACCATTGTGTACGTTCAGCCAAAGCCAACGAATGGTGATTAACTAAATCTCAAAGAACTTGAGCACTTTCACTCGGGTCAGCATGGGGACTAGCCAGAAGGATACAACCAGTTTTGTCCCGCTTGTACTGAGCTAAGTGGTTAGGTGTCAAAGATGTCAAGGTTCAGGTGGCTGATTGTCAGTCATTCAGTCCAAAAAAAGATTGACCGCTTCATGGACGTTTTTTTAATAAAATAATCTGAAGATATTTGCTTGGGTACTGTTACAAATAACTGGAACAGTAAGGGGTTGAAATCGCTCGACCAGCTTATCTCAATTTGGGTACTTGTCCCTCACCAGATTGTTCGTGGTCTTTCATGCCTTTACATGAATACCCTCAGATGAATGAATCCGTTGAAAGTTTACATACCATTAACTTAAATCAAGCCCAGCGTTCTGTTTAAATTAATAAAACTGTGGGAGTTTTGCGACCACAGTATTAAAGTCAGTGCAAGTTTATTGGTTCAGTGTTCTCGACGTACGTGGTGAACGTGTAAAAGGTGGTAGAAGACAGGTAGATATTGTTGATCCATCTATTATGTTACCAGATTCCAAATAAATGCGATCTTATCACTCGAAAGGCCAATCGAGTAACGCTGATGAGTGAGTTTCAGCTTCATAAGCAAGTATGTGTGGTGAAAACCTACTCGATTCATCGCCTATTTAAATCCAGACACAATAGGTCTGATAAAGAGCCAGTCTAAATGTCGCGTTAAAGATATCTCATCGATGTTATGTCCTCCGGTAGTCGTCAATTTGTTTGTTCCTTGTTGCACCAATTACCTTCCAGTTTATGACTTTACATGTGCCAATACGATCAGCCCACGACGGACTGTGATTTCTTTAATACTGTTGCACATCCATAAATTCAACTTCTTATCTAGTGAATATCAACTGCCTACTGCTACCAGGTTTTCTGCTTATTACTTTCTAGGGTTATTCGAAGTCCCTAATTCGGAATATCACAGTACGCCATAAAGTTGGAAAGAGATGTCTGTGCAAGGGGGGAGGTTGTTGATGTGATATGTCGCTGTAGTGTTGGCAGAGAATAACACTGTTGGTTTGACAAACTTTCGCAGTTTTTGCAGCAACGAAAACAAGTTCAGCAGCAGAAATATGTCCCAAAAACTCAACAGAGCAGACAACAGGATCGCATTAATCGTTTCACAATTCGGATCATGACGGAACTGCACAGGGCGGTTACTAAGGAAGAACAGAGAACTGCATCAATCCACTTATCATTCCAGAATGACAGTTCGGCAGATATAGTCAACTGTATTCTCTATCAGATCATGTTATTCATAATTTCGACTGTATCACTACTCTGCTAATTCAAAATAAACGCCTACTGACTTGACCCTAACTAATGAATGCCTCCGCATTCATTCACCTATCGTTTTACACTGTAACAGGTGGGTAGAACGAGAGGACGTTTGTCCAAACAGATGAAGAATATCGCCCAACACTACTCAGATTTGGTTTAGCCAAACATGAACAGCGCGACCTTCGCTCATCTAGCCTACTTCACTCAGCGAACCAATCACATCCTGGCTTTTCATTTAGCCCACGGAGTTACAGCCAACCATACCAGGTGCTATTCAATACTCACTCCATTATAGTTGATTTTTATATGCTAGTTTATTGTTAATCAAAGCAGTTTCTGAAGTTATGATAAAAAGTCATCACAACTACCTCCCCTCTGAGAAATGATTGGTTTTGGGACTCAGAACCACATGTCATCATTGTTGAGACAATCTCTAAGAAAATGAGTAGAAAATATCTATGCCTTACCATTGTTTCTTCATTTACTACCTTTACACCTCCACATTGTTTGACGAAAAGTGAAAGGGCCCAATCGGTGACGGTTAGTTGGCTAGAACCTAATCTACAAACAACACACCTCTCACACGCGACTCATTACAAGTTTACTATATGTGATGGCTGAATATTTGCTCAACCAGAGTAAAGGAAGCAGACTTTTGTTATGGCTGTTGCTTACCTCTAGTTACCGAAAGTGTACGCGATCACTGATAAGTACAGCCTACGCAAGAATATAAAGTTTTCGGTTTTGGCGCAACTCCATCAAGCTCAATATGCTGACCACCGGAAGCTAAACCTGGGCCATGGATGGAAGCATCGAATTTGTAAGATTTCGCCGAGAGGAGTTGGATGGAAGAGTGCGAAAGCTAAGATGCAATGGTGTATGATACAACAATCAAACTGCAAACTGATGGCGACTCAGTCCACAACCGATTCGTTGACTTAAATTAGCCAGCTTGTCTTTTCTGATCGTTCCACAGATGATTTGAACCGCAGGAATTACCGCCTGAGTGACCAAAATTTATAGACCAGGAAAGCTGTGGTCTTATTGCACTGAATGCGGTTTACGTAAACCAGTGCTTCAGTCGTATCACGAAAAATATTGTGTACGTTGCGCGAAATGCGCTGTCTGGTCGGGTGAAATGATAGGACATGCAGCGGGTTCTTTTAAAAATTGAGCGGTAAAAATGCCTACTATCAAATAGTGTTCGATTAGGCAAACGAAGACGAGAAGTGAATGTACACTGGCAAAGAACCTCACTTCACGTACACACCACACAAGTCCTAGCAGGCTTGCCGATGCCAAATCCTTCTGAACATCGCTATGATCTAGCAGTTCATTTACTTCTAGAGAACTAGAGGCAGGACTAGCCAGATTTTCGATTTGATAAAGGACCACTGAAAACTGTTTGTTTAAATGCAAACCTTCAACAGCATGGGTGTGAATGTCGTTACAAGATTTGCTAAGGGTTACGTAAGACTTAAAAAGAGGATGACTGTTATTTATAAGAGTATGTCTACAAACAGCTTGCATGCTCAGTGACAGAGTTCAGCAGTGAACTACAAAAAACACGCGTGCAACACAGTTTCATTTATTCGCAAATCGCATGCACATGTTCAAGATTTTGTTTAATTTCAGCCGATGACCACGTTCGCTCATATGAAACAGTGCAACTGGAGGAGAGGTACTCAAGTTTTAAATGATCTAGAGATACTGCGTAAAATACTGTATGAAAACGGGTCTTCTGTGTTTTCTAAGTACTTTAGTGATGTGAACGGATCATATCAAAATGTGTCATCAGACAGCTCCCAGTTATTAAAAAGACACGGCCAAGGAATGGATCCCTGGTAACTGTCACCTTGTCTACTACGAAATGCCGATTAATCATCCCGACTCTTACCTACAATTGCTGCCCGATTGGAAATACTTCAGACTCGAAGTTGGCAGCTGTCACTCACCAGATCCTGACAAATTATTAGACTAGGAAATAGGACTAGATGGTCTGTTATGTGATAGTTTTGTCAGTGAGAGTTGACTCACGGCTGAATCTTATCCACAAGAGAAAACTATAGAGACAGACTTTTTTCTATCAGAGTTCATAAACTGGTTCTATTCTTTTCTAGACCAGAGTTAAATTCTACCATTATGTCACCCGTGTAATTCTATTAATTATCACACATTTATGTTCTTTGGTCAACACAATGGAGACGATGGAGTTGTGTTGGGTCGGGCATGCCTATGAAATTCATGGGCAGAATGAAACCCAGTTTACTAATTTGACAATGTAAACTTCTGCTGTTTCGTAACCAGACACAATGTTCTGCAACGCGTAAGCGGGAACGATGTACATTTTCCCGTTACCACGGTCTTTCCACGACACACTGATGACATTGTAGTATGCGCTCAAACAGTAACTATCCTGTGTGAATGAACACCTAGATGTGGTCAACCAATCTGGAGATCTCGGAGTGGAGGGTCCGTTAGGTAGTCAGCTGACTAATGTTGAGTATGTGGACGGCATTCGTTTATTTGATTCTTCTATACAGAATATGCAGACAATGCTGAACGGACTAAATGGTATAACTAATCTGTATGCTATGCATTCTGAACTTTCAAAATGTGAAGTGATGTTACAAGATCGGGCTGACACTGACGCTGTCATCCTTAATGCTAGCAGGCTGCCAGAGGTTTCCAGTCAATTAGCCCATCCGGTTGTTGTCATCTCGTCAGCCTGTGGCATGGCTAACTAGGTGGCCAAGCATGTAGTGCTTGTGGCGTCACAGAGATGTCCATTGGTCAATTAAGAACAGTGTGCGCGTTCAATTTTGCTCTGTGGATCAGTGACCCGGCCCATTCGTCCGAAAGCTTACTATACTCTCGCTACACGATCGACGTTATCATCGCCTACTGAGTTGTATTGAATGGGTTGAGTTTGTGAGAAACGTGACAGCCCGTCGGTGAGTATTTGGGTACTGTGCAAATCTGCAACCGACGTATTGAACATGCAGTCTTTGGCGCTTGGGTCGTGTACTCCGTACGCCGACGAAGCATCCGCCCCATCGCGCATTGTTCAGTGTAGCTGGCGATGACCTGAATGGACCGCAAGGCGGCCGATTGATGGTGTGGTAACAAGCTATGAAGGCACTGGCCGCCTCATTGAGTACGGTTGGTAGGTGACGTCTACCTGATTGGTGAGTACCTGACCTTTCAAGCCATTGATCAGAAAGGCCCTTTAACATGGCATTGTGTCGCAGTCGTTGGCTAGCCTGCATCCGCAAACTTGTTGACTCTTCTGTTTCGTTCGTTTGGTTTCTTTCTCGTTTCTTCCTTCGCCATATATTCGGACTTATCTACTACTCTTCAACTTTGCTAACCTTGTCGGGACTCGAGGCAGACCAAGATACTTCACCCATAGGTATGATTTATGATTGAAGATGGTGATGATGGCTGTTTCAAATACCAGAATGTCACAAGTGCGTTTCCCAAATTTTGGCCTCATCACAAGTGTTTAACGTAATGTGGTCTACTTATCGTTGCTCACGTAAATACTCCTAAATGCTTCTCTATCAAGAACATAGACCACATCTTAGCTCGCAACTCTACAAGGTTACCTTATACGGTAATCATTTCTAGTTTGATCAGAAAACTAACTTCTTGTCCCTTAACTGCCATCATATCAGTTTGTCACTCCATGCACGTTTTCACGCTTGTTTAAATGTCCTCTGTGATTTTAACCCCACGTATAGAAACTACTTTTTATACTCTCTATAAAAAGTTCTCCGAACAACTTTTTGTCTGGAACCATTTCACATTCCTTCCATTCTAATGTCCGAAATCGTCTTATTTCATATTTATTTTAAGCACCAGAGCCGTAGGCGGTTTAATGAACACACTGCATAAGATTCCGATCGGTTCTTATCCTCGACGTTCACTAACCACAAGTGACCTTAGGAAACGTTTTATAATGTGAACAGTTCTGCAACGATGTTCAATTTCATAGGCGGAGTTTTTAGAACCGGAAATTATCGAAATAATATCTAGCCATTAAAACAATAACTCGAAAATTCTTAATTTGAATTAGGGCGAAACCGAATCCATTCTTTAAAGGGTTTTCGTAGAGCCGGCTCATTTTATCCATTTTGCGACCAGAAAATACATACTACATCGCTATTCCCGAGGAACGAATTCGTGTTCGCTGTTACAGCTTGTTCAAATTTTCAGTCAGACAGAACACATAAGACTACTAATGAATTGCAAAAATGTCGCATAGTCCACCGGCTTGTCGAGCAAACTTGCGTCTTTGTCTGATTTGATCAGAACCCAGATTATGTCGTGCTGGGGATTTTGGGCTGTCAACATAGTCCGGCGCTTTATTTCCAAACGACTCTGTCAATCGAACTTGCGATTTGTTGTTCGGGTAAACCACTTTTGAACAAAGTTAAAATCCACTAGGATGGTTGTAATAACGTCGTAGAAATGTCTGGCAATTATGCTGGATTAACGCATCTAAAAAGAAGCTAGAGCAAACCTGTTTCATCTATGCCAGCTCAATTAAGGAGAGGCACAAGTTCAGTTTACTGTGCTACAAACAACACGTCTCATCGATAGATCTAATACGCATCAAAAGGAGTTGTTTGTCGTTAATTTAGGTCAAAATTGGTGTACCCATAGGCCTGCGCACTGGATGAAACTGGTGTTTCAGTTAGCATAGAATCGGTCTAGCCAGGAGATAACGCTAAACGAATTTAGTCCTACGATAATTCGACGCTGTCGGACAGCTTTTATCAAGATACTCAGTTTAAAGTAATGGCAGACCACAACCAGCAAATGGCGCGTAGGTGGGTGTGAACAATACGAAGACACCGGTTACTCGGGTTTGTGTCATTTGACTTCACAGTGTGAGGCGCGGGTGCATAGAGTGTCGGACGCATGACTGTGTGAAGGCAAATATCATGGTTGAGAGCTGTTATGTTCTGGATGGTTAGCTCGTATTAGCTGATCAGTTATCCGTAGTCGAAGCTCTCTCTGAACGAGTTGAAAAATTCGTGTGATTACAATGTGAACAGAAGTCTAAATTGTTGAGTTATCAAGGGGGAGTTAATGGCAAATTACGCTGAATGTTCAGATATATGGAATCAGTCGTGCTTAATGTGAGGTGAGTGACATATGGGCCAAGACGGTTGCCCCATGAAAGTGTGTTAAGGGTTCGGATCTCTCACGATCAGAAGGCATATGTCACTTCTAAACTGTCCCGTCAGTGCACATCCCGTGGCGCATCCGTGAACAGCAGAGGTTCTGTCAGTGGACATTCTTTGTAGACACAGAAATCAGTTTGCGTTAGAGTCGGGTGGAAAAATTCAACTTGCTGTTGGTTGAGGATGGGGTGAGTAACGGTGTTTGTGTTTTGTTCTAACTAATGGAGTTACTGAACCTTGTCAGAAGGCCTCCTACTGCAGGATGCATGGTTTTTGTTACAGACGGACGGCTTGCCTAAGACACTTTCACAGTCTCACCGATGAACGACAGGTCATTTGTCCTTACTGATGTCCGTATTAGTCATTCGGACGTTATGCTGGTCAGGTATCATTTAACGATCGACAAGTGTATGCTTTATGTAAAAAGCAGCAAAAGTGAAATGTCAAATCTCGGACTGGTCGATCTTGTGTCAACTAACCATTTGGTTGATTGCAGAGTACTGTCACAATAGCTGCTGACATTCAGTGTTGTCTCAATAATCACACATTTTTTTCTGCAATCTTATCAGAACTAGTCACTAAGAAGGCCCTGTGATATACAATTGATGCAATCGTTATCTTGGTAGATAAAAGGTATATTGAGCTAAGGGAATAGTTGTTTATTTTGTCTTCCGTCAGTTGATGCTGACACGATGAAAAGGCTTGCACATCTCGATGACCATTTGGGCTAAACTGAACGGTGTGATGACAACGTCAGCAGAGTTACGCATACCAGGTAGGCCAATAGGTAGAGGTCTGACAAACCACCATCTCTGTCCTCCAAGTTGGGGGTTGGAAGAAGGTTGGCATCTTTTTCTGAAACATTTACCACCGCCATCCACCTGCTGCCTTGTGGTACTGGCTTTTGAGCCAAAGGCTTTGGCTGAGAACCCTAATCGTTCTCATGCCTAGGTCTCGGCGTCCTGGCAATATCACAGACCACATACAACCACGAATAATCACAACACCAGTAATTCCATACCGCATCGACCGTCTTGCAGTATAAACCGAGTCGCCCTATCTGCTACATACAGCCGTGTGGATAGGTGAAAATATGCTACTGCTGACCTTTACACAACTTAGCTCTCAGGTTTATCCCGATCCCCATTTCTGGTAATTAGTCTGCAGTTACCAAAATTGGTATAACTAATCCTAGTAACACGTTACCGCTAAGTTCCATCTCTTACTATACATCTTTAGACCTTCCTCATTCTTTGTTTGGACCTAGAATGCGAATTAATGTAGGTGCTTTTAACGTACGCATTTTAAAACAGATAGTTCGGCAGGCTGCACGTGCGTGAACGTTGGACTCGTTGAATGTCGATGTTTGTTTTGTTTCAGAAATTGGAATCCGGGCAGTAGCTAACGTGTGGAACTGAAAGCACGTGCATTATCTATCCGATGGAAGTTGAAAAATTTGGGCGACTTCACGGTGGTCGTTACTGGTCAGGCTGGAATAGGTACACTCCTTAGCACGTAGGCCGCAGCCGCATTCGTGGATTGGAATCCTGTTAACGGTAGACCTTGTGCCTTTCACCAGGCAGGCTCTGTTAAGGCCAGCTCTACTTGCAAAACTTTCAGAAATCTATTCGTTGTGTCTCCTTACGATTTAATTTAATATGATGAGGTCGGTGTCAAGGATTGCTTTCACTTGGAGCTGGCCACTGTCCTCCGGTTGACATTTGGCTCTGATGTAGTCGTTCTGGCCGGAGATAGGGAGGCTCAGTTCGGTCGCTCTGGTGAGGTCGAGTATTGTTCAAGTGGCAGAATTCGGATGGTATTACATCGTTCAAATGGTAGCGGGCGGTTGTTGCAACTGTGGGTTAAGCATAAACGATTCCTAACCAGCATTAGTTTTGGGCATCGTACACGTCATTGCTATACTTGGCGCCCGCCTTCTTCGAATCAGGCCTGGTTTCACATAAACCACATGACGGCTAGTTATAGGTGGCGGGGTGGCATTCAAGACTGTCGTTCCTATTGGGGCACACCCTTGGATTCAGGTTATGCTGTCGTTTTGTTCTGACGTTTGCTGGGCAACGACCCCACCGACAATGACGACTGGCTGTTGAGAAACTGTCCACACCGTCGGTAAAGCATACGTACCGAATCGACTTAGAAAGCTATCTTGGCATTTTTCATTCTGAAGATCCTAATGGCTGCTGGGCCGCGTTCTCACAGACAGTTTATGAAACAGTTACTGTGGCATACGGCATGGGAATTCATGGGTTGAACAGACATTGAATCTCGGAGACATCCCTCGAGAGGTTCCTCCTGGCAGTTAAAATGACAAGTCTAGGAGAGGTATCCGTAGGAAACTGAACCGTAGTCTGAAGGCTGATCGTAAGGCTTGGTTAGTGGGGGCAGGTAAGGAAATGGAGACCGCTTTTGCTTCAGGGAACATCGACGAACTCCTCAAGCTTATCTGTGCCACTGGCACTTGGCGACCGTCTGTCAGCGGAGCTATCAACGAGACAGACGGTGCAGTTATCTATAATGAGTCCAGAAGGTTAGAGGGGTGGTCGGAACACCGAGGGTCAATTTAGGTGGCTTCCTGCTTCTAATGTGTTGCTGCCACTTACATGTAATGTGGCACCCTGGTCGGTAGATTTGGAGTCACCCACTAATACATTTCGGCTTTCAAACGTAATAGGGTTGGTGCTCCAGATGATCTCGTGCGGGCACTTTTCAGGGAAGGTGGGGAGGCGTTATCAGAGGCTTTGGATGGGTTATTCCGATGACGGAGACCATTCCTCTATGTTGGGGTTTCGCGACAGTAGTTCCAATATTCAAGAAAGGTACAGGGGCTTTCGCTGAGAACATATGCGAGTTTGTTTGACCTTGTTTGTTTCTACAGTTCTGGCATCCATTGTACTTCTTCGATTCACTGCAACTCGGGAAGTAAATGTTAGGGAAGAAGAGGGAAGGTTTCGACCAGGGCGGTGATGCATAGATCACACTTATGCTCTTCGTCAAATTCTGGAGCAGCGTCATGTGTACTGCTGGCCAACAACCGCCGTATTCTTTAACTGTGAAGGTGCATTCGATTCGGTGGATCAATCTACATCTTTGGAGTCGGTCGAATGCAGGGGTGTAGCGACGTAGTATGTGAACATATTGTCGGTGCTTTATTCCCATACCTCAGCTGAGGTTGGAGCTTGCGGTGAACTGTCCGACAGTTTCAACACCAACAGCAGTGGCGTACGGCAGGGCTGTTCACTGTCACTATCGTGTTAATGTTGTCATAGGCGAAATAATGAATGACCCTCTACGGTACTCGCAAGATGCCGGCGTGGACCTCCTACCTGGTAGAAGACTGAGTGATTTTGATTGTGTTGACGACAAGGTGTTGCTGTCTGGTAACTTTCGGGCAGCACAAACAACGTCAGACGCCATTTTGCATTCTGTTAGCAGTTCGAAATGTGCTTTACAGTCTCAAAATGCGACATGATTCTGCAAGATTACTGTGATTATATAGATTTGGGACTTGTTGACCGTTTTGTATTCCTGGGAAGCTGCATCAGAGGCGGTGGAAGTGTTCGCTAATCTGGGGAATCTATGGTGACAGAGAGGTGTCTCTCTGAAGCCTAAGGGTCGCGTGTATAGAGTGATAATGAGGGTTTTATTACTTTGCGGCAGCGAAAGTTGGCCGCTCAGGGTGGAAAACGTGAACCGTCTTCAGGTAATCGATGTCTGCATTCATTAGATCCTATCGGATGGCACCAGAGAGTGAGTAACGAAGTGGTTAGGAGGCGGGTGTTCGGCACTGATCGTCAAACGAGTTCTTTTGTTCACTCTTTGTATTTTGACCGACTTAGGTGGTTAGGTCATGCACTAAGGATGTCAACTAGTCGCCTGCCACACCGGGCACTCTTTGCCGGCGCTGCAGCCGACTGGTGTAAGATGCGAGGTGGACGATTGGTAACCTGGGTTGGAGAAATGGAATCGTTCACGAAGGTTTCGACCGGTGTATATCGAGTTTGTCTCCTGGGCTAGGACCCTCGCGACTCAGAGTCAGTGGCTGAAGACGCTAGGTGAGCTAGCGGCTAACCGAGCTAAGTGGCGTGAATGTTTTCGTTTGACCGAGTTTTCTGTGGAGTGAGTGTATTTAATGGCGCGGGGTAGTGAAAGCCGTGATAAGTTTGTCTTGCTGAGGATGCCTTGCTTCCACTTACAGCTCGTTTGTTTTTTTTGCAAGGTGTAGGCACCTTGATGTTGAATGACTGAAAATGTATTCAACCATTTTGATTGATAAGTTTACTTTCCCTCCTTTTCTGTTACTCTCTCTCACATCACAAGGTTTGTTTTCTTCCTCATGGTTGTATAGCAATTAAGCATTAGTGTGATCCACTGACGTATTCCGGTGTATGGTTATTTTGGCGCATTCCGTGTGCACAACCTAACTCTGTATCCTGCAATCTAGAAAGCTCATTTGCTTGTTCATTGCTTTTTCTTCGACCATAGATATTGTGCTTTCCTTAATTTTTCTCGCATTTTTATGGTGTTTTGTTTTTTCTCTCTAGAAGATTTATACGATCTCCGACAGATCCTGGAATCACAAGAAACTTGGACAGTCTTTTACTGTAATTCAAAGATGATCCTGTCAGGTGTGATTTTTTCCGTTTGGTATTCATGCAAACATTTGTCGAGCAATTTATTGCCAACATATTTGTCATACGACTTTTACTATCCTATCATTCAAAGTACCCTTTCTCTCAGTTAACCAAACGTGCACTTAAAAACATTTGCAAATTACATAAAAAATTTTCTTCTGAAAGTTAGTGGAAATACAAAACGATGTCAAAGCACACCAATCACTAATTTAGTTCTAAGCGAAAATCCTTTAGTTTGATATCTAGCAATGTACGATTCAAGCAAGATGGAAATTTGGCCAGATCACATGCTGGGAATTCTGTGTATTCAACAAATGACCGGTTCAGTTATCTTGGGTAAGGAACAAATGTCTGAAGTTGGCAGTGCTCTTATACACGCGATAAGCTCCACGGACGTGCTCGAACAGAGTTTGAGACATTTGAAATCGCGAAAGAACTTGATTGCTGATGTGTAAGAATCATGGTGCAAAAGCCACCTGAACTGTAGTGTTCCATTTCAAGATTCTAATCAACTCTGTCCAGAACAACCCAAATTTTCTTTCTTTTGCCCATTGTGTAACAATTTCCTGCCTAAAGTACTCGGTTTGTAACAGATCTCGCTCACAGTTGGTTTGGTTGTCCGAAGATTCCACTATTTCTTCGTTTATTCTAGCGATTTCTACCCTAACTCTGTTAGCATCAATAGATTATGACGTTGGATGTTGTGAACCCGCCTAAATTCAACATTTGTTTTGGAATTCACGCATTTTTCCGGCAGATTGATTGCAACTTTTACATTGTGCCACCTGATAAGTTTGCTGACAACAGAATCAACAGTTTGTCCTGCTACGTAGGTTTGATAGTCATTTTCTCGTTTGGCCAGTGTATTTTGTAGGTATAGTTTGCTCTTTTTGTATAATGTGCATGTTTAATATTGCGATATACGATGACACAGAACTGGAGCATGCCACTCACTAAGGTGCTGTCTTAAAATGAATTATGAACTCGATACTCCGGATTAATGCCAAAATGTCACAACTCGAACGATCATCACTGGTGATATTGAGACACACCGTGGGTCAAAGTGAAACCAAGCCCGTGCCAGATAACACACTGAAACTTAGAGATACCATGGCTTCGAATTCTAAGCGCACGCTTAGACAATTTCAGGATCGTGCAGAATACCAGGGTCGGCTCGTTAAAAAATTTCAGTTCATTGCTTCACCACAGTGCGAACTCCTTTCAGAAGACAAACAATTTAAGTGAACTGAAGACAGACAGGTGGCGCCCACGCGAGTGCAGCAAAGGATGAACGAGCATTGATGTGGTATTCAAGAAAAAGGAAGGAGTAATCGGATGTTTCAACACGGCCTTGACCCCAGCGGTGCAAATGTATTCATTTATTGTGAAGGAACGTTGGGCAATCGTCTGGGCACTGAACACTTGGAAGTTGTATATGTACTAGGAACCAGACGCATTCGAACAACGCCACACCACCCGCAGACAAATGAACTCAATGAACTTAACAGCCCAGCGGTCAAGGAATGTTTAACAGCTAATGGAGGCTACTGGATGTCTGTTTCCAATGGTATTATTGGTCCATCGTACACCAGTTCAGCTGACCACAAAGAAATCTCCATTCCAAGTGGTGAGCGGCAGAATACCTCGACTTTCGGTGGATCAAGATTGCAATATGCCCACGTTGCTGCGCTCTCACCAGAGAATCGGTTGTCGAAAGAGGAAGAACCAAACAAGATCCGGAAGCGTAACAGGCACACGCAAGACAGCGATCGGCAGCCCGACGACTAGACATGACTAACATGTTCAACCCGGGAGAAAGGGTGAAATATCGAGGTCTTTGGAACTCGGGTACCAGAAACCCAGGCTCGAGAAAAGTTCCGTCTGAATGAAAAGGTCCGTATCTCGTAAATCCCAAACTGGGTCTAGTAAGCATGATCAAAACCAACGGCTAGAAGAAGCGAGTGCGGGGTACTCAGTTAGCACCCTGGCAATATGCCAGCACACGAACCCAGAGATCTGTAACCTGGGAAGCAACACTAGGCAGATGCGGAGGAGCCAAGAAACTTCGAACAAGGAGGAGTGTTGTACAAAATGCAACTCCGTATGTCAGTAGTGTAGTGCGTACCTTCAGAAGAGAAGTGGTCTCAAGGCCAGGAAGACGGTGGAACAGAAGCGACTATGCACTTCGGAAACATGTCACCAGGCGACTGTCAACGTGCGGACACACGTTAGCTATAAAAATGAGTGTACCTCTTCGTTGTTTTATTGTTATGCATAACCTGTAAGAAATTTCGTGCAATTAACAAAATCGCGGGCCAAGCACCTATACAGTCACAACATTAATTATCATGCCCGATATAGTAGAGACACCACAAGTTACAACATGAATCAATTGGTTGATGCGCTACGTCAGCGATTCTGGTTGGCTACTTGACAGTTTCCTTGAGGTATAACCTGAATGGAAGGTTTGATTGTAATATCATCAGAGCAATACACACTAATTTGGTGGGATCTTTCATCTAACATACCCAAGGTGTAGAAAGCCTCAGAATAATGATGTTACTGATGAGTAGTCGGGGATTTGATTTATTTTCAAGTTGTACATCACTCACATATGATCGCAGCGTTCGCATTCAGATAGACTTTCCAGCCAGCCTCTTTCAAAAAGAAGCACTAGACTCGAGTTTCGCTCTC
>QNGE01006929.1:12090-27006 GCA_008508345.1 Paragonimus westermani
AAAACCCTCCGATAGAAGGCACCGGTCACGCACGTAAACCGGTTAGAAGTGCACACGACGTGTGAACGGAAACCGGGGGGTGCTGCGGGTTGGAATTGCGACTTATAAACGAGAGAGCGCGCGTTGCATGTGACTAGCGGTTTGGACAATAAAGATTGTGCTTTATTGGACGCCTTCTCGCTACAATATGTTTCTGTTGCGACAGACACCGAAACATTGACACTCGGTCTGTCAGTGGGCGATCATGGTATTGATTGGCCTAAAGACTGCTTTTGATTCGGTTATCCGATGTGCTCTCTGAGGTTGTCTCTGTTGTTATGGAGTCCCGTTGGAGTGTGTCAATTTGTTACGTTTGTCAAATGGTCACTCCGAGTGTATGGTTCTCATTTATGGGCAGCTAGCTGGAGCGTTCTTCCTTTTGGTAGTCGTTCAACGGTGTCCGATCTCCTTTTCAACTGTGTGTGATGGACGATACTTCAGAGGAAGTACTCGGAGGTCTCACAAACCTTGGAGTGGAGCTTCTACCAGCTAGTAATCTGACTGGTGTTGAGTATGCGGACGACCTAGTTCTACCTAGTTCTTCCGTAGAGAACGTGCACGACTGATCAGATGATATGGCTTGTCTGTATGGTATACACTTTTTACCTTCAATGTGTAAAGTGCTGTTACGAGAGTGCGTTGGTATTGGGCGTGTCTTTGTTATTGGTAGCAGTCCGTTTGAAACTGTGTATTGCTTCACCTGCCTGGATGGTATCACCTGTTCAGCTTATAATATTGTTGACGAGGTGTCCACGAAGGTTTTTGAAGGCACGTAATGCATTGTTCAAACCTTGTTACTCGTGCTGTCGCAAAGGTGTTCATTTGTCGATTGAAGACACGGTGTAGAATGCATGTGTGCTCTCACTTTTGCCCTCTCTGGGTGAGGTAGATGTGTTGTGAATCCAGAAGGCGGATGACTCAGAGATTGTTTTATTGGAGAAACCAATACACCACTTAGGCGTCTCAACGGGACTAGGAACAAAAACACTCATTTGCACACCGCACTAGTCCGAGGTTGCTCCAGTCGCTTTGGACACCATGTCTCAGTTCCATCATGTGGCGAAAGTCATTAAATATCATTCTGCCTTCCAACGATCCTTCCCATATCTCTCCCGTATTTATCCCGCGATTATTTCGATTCAGGCGGCTACTGAATAGTGGTGTGAGTAGTATNAGACTCGCTGACCAAGCGTCTTGTGCGGACACAACACTACTAATATCATCATAGACAGCTGGGAACAGTAGTCAGTCCAATGTCAGCGAATGGCAAAACACCGCTGATATTCCAATCAAAGATGAAGCGTCAGATTCTCTTTGTATGGTCTGGAACGAAGTGTAGTTAGGACGATCGATTGCACTATACTACTCACAATACTGCTCAATAGTAGGGCAGGCACTCGCATTCGGATACTGAAGTAAGGGGGAAAATATAAGGAGGAACATTGGAGTGCATTTTGACATGGAATGATTCTCTTCCCGTATGTGAACTGAGTATTGACAACTGTGACGTCTTGGACCAACATTATATGCAATTTAATGCGTTTGTTCGTCGTGGTGTTGAAGCGTGTACCCTGTGTGTTGATTTTGCAAGTAAACACTATTTGTGCTGTCCGTGTTCTCGACTCACAGCAGAAGTAGGCGTTTGGACTGTTGTTTTTGGAAGGGGTCAACACAGTGTGGCACGTTGGCGCACCTTTAGTATTACCAGCCTATTGAGAGCACTGACACTTGTGGGTCCCGTGGAGAATGTAAGGGTTGCTCACAAGTTTCATTGCAGACTGCACGAGAAAGTAGAACCGGGAGTGATCAGTACTAAGGAAACTTTGAAAAGCACCCCAATGGCAAATGGGATACCGGCTGTGGTTAGGGACTACACACTCGCTGGTATTAGGCTAGACAACGGTCACGGGACAGATTTTGAAACTGTGCAGGTAATTAGACAAGGGTTTAGAATTGCACAGGACAGTTTGTTCGCAGAGGCCATTAAAACTAGAACCGAATGAGCTGTAGATGGAATTGACGGGGTTGAACTCTTCAGTGCATGGTGGTAGGTCTTGGGTCATTCGAATAGATTTGCGTTGATGTTTGAGTGGAATGCCAATCTAGACTATAGTTCCTCTTTATAATTTCGTTGAAACTAGTCAACCGATTGCTCAACCACTGTGACTTTCTCTGTCAAGTCCGCCCCTGTCTAGATGTTCGCTTGTCCTCGATCTGCCGCAACTAACAATTAGAACCTAGTGTTGATCCTCGTCCATATATAATTGCCCCACAATCTGTTAACTTTCGCTCTCTCTCTCTGATTGCTTTTGTCTGGCTAGATTTAAATATCACCAATTTTGCAACTGATGCAACTTGTCTAGCGAAGTTTCTGCATCGGTAGTGCATTGTTAAAAATAAATAAAATCACCGATCGCTCACCGGTTCTGAATCTGTGAGTTCCCAATATGTCTCCAGCCTATTGCAACTAGCAGAAAGCGTTTGTTTTAGCCGATTCAAACCGGAAGTAATGCAATGTGTTGAACATCATACATAGTAGATACTGGACAGTGGGCTCTGTTTGTGTGAACAGGGGGGGAATTGAAATTAGTTAGAGTCAACAGTCCCCAAACATTGGAAATGGTGCCTCCTGACATTTACTGAGCTTGTTAACCATAACTCGACGTTATTTCCGACGGCCCTTTCTTCAATCTCATACATTTGGATCGAAAATTCCGTATCGGAAAAACACTTAATCCAGTTATTCAATTCTGCAATGAGCTCTTCGCAATCGTTCATTTTGGCGACTTGTTATCGTCATCACATCGATGCCGGCCTCCGAGACAGATAGTACGACTAAAAAATATAAATCTAACATGTAGCACTCTCTGAAACGTCCACGATGGTGTTTGCCTGCGACACTCCTCAACGACGGTCACGTCGCGTAGGGAGTTGCGGAATTTTTTTCCGACTACACATCACAACGATGCAAACTATGGCTGGCGTGTTACTCACAAAAATTCACCGTTAATGTGGCTGTTCTTTAGTGAACAGTGATAACAGATTATTCATACACTCATTACACTAGTCCCTCCAACAGGTGGGGCTTCCAACATCTAATATCTAAGGTGGTTTTGCGGCACTTGCTCAAGGACCTGTCAGATTAATCGATTACTATGTGGGTGATACCTAATACACACATGAAACAGCCACACAAAATTCAAGAAACTTCCCATTTTGAAGGGTTAACGCAACTACGCATTGAGTACTAGAGGATTCACATTATCAAATTAAGCATCTCACTTTCGATGCGGTATTTTAGCCCACCTCATGGAATTGTGCAGTTCCTAAGTCTGGCAACTGTGTGGTTTTCCTTGAAATTAAACTGGTAATGTTAGTCTGGAAAGCAACATAGAATCTACTTCTTTCTAGTGTTCCCCACAACAGGGTTTTATCAAGTTGATCAATGTGTTAACAGCATTCGGTGGTTAAGCACAAGATGTTATGATCTTTCCTCTACACAAGTGACATGAAACAGACAGCAAGCGAGAACAATACATCGGCACACTACTTTAATGGTAACCATAGAAAACGTTGAAGAAATCAGAGTGAATCTTTTGGGTGCTTTACTATCTGATACTTAGTACAAAATAATAAGCTGCATTTCA
This sequence comes from Paragonimus westermani, assembly GCA_008508345.1. Classification (NCBI taxonomy): domain Eukaryota; kingdom Metazoa; phylum Platyhelminthes; class Trematoda; order Plagiorchiida; family Troglotrematidae; genus Paragonimus; species Paragonimus westermani. The sequence continues at coordinate 15,777 of QNGE01006929.1, forward strand.
CAACGTTTGATGATGAGAATAAACTTTGTCTCGGTGTTTTCTCAGCTAGCACACCTTAGTCGCCTTTGCAGACACTTACTAGTTTGAAAAGACTCACAGTAAAGCAGTCTTAGCTAATTGGTGTAAGGAGACTACTGACCTTTCGTGGGAACTACCCTGTCTGCCGTCCCAGCGTTCGCTTGAATAGTATTACATCACACTCAGTCTAGTTTGCCAGCAGTTTGTGTGATGTGCACAATTCAATTTGAGATTTCAAAATCTCGCTTCTAGGGGGTGGGTATTGGATTTTCGCTTTTACAGCTTGGTCAAAACTGTCATCGCATGTACCAACCTAATAGTGAGATCTTTCACATACGATAAAGCACGAGGTGCTCACTCGCAGTGAACCTTATTCCACGTAAACAGAAGGTAAGTCTGAAAGCAAGATCGGTTGAAATATAAATGAGATTGCCGACTTCGAAAGAAAAAATCAAATAGTTTTCAGCGTTTTGTTCCATGCTTTTCAAAGACCTGTTTTATTTACGGTAACACAGAGCAGTGCGCAGTATGGGCGACTCAGACAGATCAGGTAATAGTGAATAAACATCTGTTTGCGAAGAAAACAGGTTATTCTTCCTAGGCTGCCTCTTATTTCGAAAAGCCTCAACTGTTAAAAATCTGGGCTTCGGCTGGACTTGAACCGGTAGCAGAAACAACACGCTCAGAAACAGAAAACACTATCAGCTTATCAGTGAAGCCGCGCAAAGAGCGGAAATTTTAGGCTTGAACCAAGTCGTCTATCCTTCCTCCTGTGACGCATGATGTTTACCAAATCACTCTTGGAATGGATCGTGTTGGTAGGATTCCTCAGGCAGTTGATGCTGAAATCCACCGGCGTCATTGACAAGCATTAATATTGTACTATCTGTAAGCTCCGAGTGTGGTTTTATAGCATAGCAAGCAAATCACTCGCTTCTTTTGAACATGCTGTTCCTGTCACTGGTTCGATTCCAACCAAAGCCCTGATTTTTTCACATTCAGGTCTCCTAAATTAACACATCTCCCATACCGGTACTGTTTCTTACTTATGTACCGCTAATAAGTGAGCGCTGCCCCGAAACCATCAGATGAGATAATTTTGCCATTTCTTAGGAGTGCGTGTTTTAAAAAATTTGTGGTTATAAGGAACTAGCATCAAATCCACATAGTAATAAGCATAGATGATGGGATAGCCTATCATAGAACGTCTGAGCTAAGACTGAAATGACTTGATCAATAACAAATCGGCCATGCAGAAATAAACATTTAAACACTGAAAACCAGAATTGTGGGAAGTTGAATCTTTTTACCGACTACTTGAAACACATTGTTGGAATCCTACAAACAAATGTGAACAGCTCTGCACTTTCTATCCAACTGTGATAGATTGTAACAGAGAAAACAATCGAGTGCACTAAGGGTGCAATGTGAACAAAAATAACCCGATAGGTTTCAGTCTATGAATTCCAGATGAACCACCGTCAGTGGGAAGTGCACATTTTGAACATTTGCACTACCATAGAAATGCACAAAATTCGGCAAGTTTTTTGGATTGGTGTGACGCAAGCCGTCTTCAATAATCTGTACTTTTTCCCCTGCCAACACAAATAGGAATAGATTACAAAAGAAAACAATGTGCTCTCCTCTGACCAATCCGAGTGTCTAGTTAGGATGCATTGTTTTCGACGCACACACGCATTCAACCCTAATTTACACATTTCGAGCTGCCTTACAAATCACTATGAATGAATCCATTCACGCTGATTTGTCATTGGTCATAAAAGCGCAGATGTATCTCATCTCATCCTTATATTTCACACCATTCAGATGCTGAGCGCATCTGATGACCCCAATGAATCTTTAATGTGTGCCAGCAGGGGTTCTGTGTGATGCGCTGGCCATATGTCGGCACCTGCTTGTTGTACCCAACAGGAACAAAGTGAAATACGGTATCTGATGTCCGGTGTAGTGAGTCTCGAATCGGTCAAATTTATGACGAAAAGAGCTATAACCATGCAAACGGTGCACCCGACTGTAGTATAGCTTGCAGAAAAACTTAAAATCGCGGCGTTTAATCAGTTAGCGAACAATGAAAACAATCATCGTAAACAAAAGGTAGGCCAGCTGGGCAATACTGTTGTGCACTTTGTTCAGTGTGCAGCAGACTCACGTGACCGCGTTCACGTGATCTGTTGCATACATGCTATTCCTGACAATAACTACCTCATGCATCTGGGATATTATTGATGTTAAACCGTGAGGCATGGTTGTTTTACCGGTCCTCAAGCAATCCAGTTCGTTATAAACAGTTGAGGTCTGAATGGGAATAGATGCAAGAGTGTGCAAAAGAGTCGGTTTATTCGATACAACTTTCCTTGATTAACAGACTTGTTTCACACCGACGTGTTAACCATAGGATGAGGTACATATGTCTCTCAAGTCTGCACACAGTTCTGTTTGAGTGAGTTTTCACATCTTGTGACTGCCAGTAAGTTGACATTTGGAGGTTATTCTCCCACTATCAAACTTAAACAAACCGTTTGCGCTTTCCTCCTTGACATCCGAAATGATTTCTGTTAATAATGTCAAAATCTCTTTTGGGTAGTTCAGATTTTGTGAGTGCTAACGGTGAACAAAACCCGTCTCGGCCAGTAAACATTTGGTAGTCGCAGGCTCTAAGCCTATTTTGCTACGGTAGCAGGATATGCCAGAAAATGTTATCCAACCCAAATTTTTGTTAGCCGTTCAATTAGTAGTAACCTTGTAAATTCAAAGATGATCGGGGTGGCGGATGAGAGAACGTCGGTGCCTTTTTGGTGCATACGTTGATATTGGTCGTATTGTCAGTGCCAACAGTATACATGCTTACATTGCAGCTCCTCTGCCTTGTCAAGCCGCAGTTACTGTGTGGTTTGAACTTTCGATGGTTCGTTGACAGATAATGTGAATGAACACGGAAATATGTCAACCAAAGTTTCAGAATGCGGTTTGTTTGTCTACGAAGCGTAGTCGTCCTACCGGTTTCGTTAAAGAAAACCATGTGAAACCCCGTATTATAACAACCGCGTTTTTGCAGATTTTGATGTCACTCACAACAGGACTTCCATGGAAATTCGTACAGTTTAATGGTAGATAGTCTGAAAGTCAGTCATTATGACTTGAATACCGTTTACGTTTGTTTGTAACCTTCGCATTCAAACAGGCAGCCAACTCCGTTAAAATAAACTCACTAGACTAACGTTTCGCTCTCGACAGGGGTAGTTAGTAGTACAAGTGTTGTGAATCCAGAAGGCGGATAACACGGAGGTTGTTTTATTGGAGAAACCAATACACCACTTAATCGTCTCAACGGGACTAGGAACAAAAACACTCATTTGCACACCGCAGTAGTCCAAGGATGCTCCAGTCGCTTTGGACACCATGTCTCAGTTCCATCATGTGGCGAAAGTCATTAAATGTCATTCTGCCTTTCAACGATCCTTCCCATATCTCTCCCGTATTTATCCCGCGATCATTTCGATCCATGCAGCTACTGAATAGTGGTGTGAGTAGTATGGTGCGACCGTCTATCCTCACTACACAAGTACGTCCAGAATAAGTCGAAATATATAGCTAGTGCTGGTCTTTTGGGTATACGTGCTTCGTTCAAGGCATATAAGCGTTACCAAGTGGTATGTGTTAACCCTTTGGAACTGATAGTCAGTTGCTAGATCCGACTGCCACTACTGTTTACAGGTTGGCTTACTGCTCATAAACAACTGGTATTTCGAGGTGTTGTGTACTAAGCTCAGCTGCAAAACGTTTAGACTAGTTGAGAATTTGTAATTTTAGAGCAACCTTCAGGTAGTGTTTGAGACTGCTAATTGGTAAAGTCTCAATTCGGACACAGGATTATTCTAACTCAGTGAATCGCTGGCAAATTTTGTGGTATCTGTTGTGAGCTAAATTGACTGATATAGGATAAATCTGAAGGAAGTGGGTCATAAATCATATATGACAAGATTGACGTCACAACTACAATATTAGGCCTGTAAAAAAACGTTTTTCACGGGTTCAATTTTTTATTTAACCTTTTACTGAGGTTGCGGAATCAAGAGAAAGAAATCGTAATTTTGATCCGCTAAAAAGCCCAGTCTATTCGGCCACCAATACAAGCCATTCTGGTCGATCTAAGGCTGATACCGATGTGTCAGAAAGATCGTAGGCGCCACTTCTGCTTACAACGAACTTGATTTTTCTGATTTGGATGACCTCTGCACCTAAGCGCACCTGACAGTTTCCATATCAGTGTAATAACTTGTATTTAGCTGTTAACCAACAGTTACATTATCCACCACCACGAAGCGGTGTTCAAGTTGATTTCGTACATTTTCCTAAAATCCACTCGATGATTCTTCATTTTTACTGCGAGTAGTTTGATATTCACATCAATGTAAAACTATGAACGGCGTTTGCGTTTACTTTCATGCTTGCAGAGATCCATGAGACGCAACAAGACAGTGCACACAGGGTCCCCATTTTTCGAAAAAACACTTTTGTATTCTACTTCGCTTAGAATTTAACGACCGGCCTCTTAAGTCCATTCTTTTAACGACATACCGACAGTAACTTCCGTTTTTCTTGTTACCCTTGAGGATGAGTAGTCTTACTAACTACAATGTGAAAAACTAACTGTGTCACGTTTGCTAGCTGGAGCAATCATGGTCCGCTTGTATGATTTTTTTCGGTCATCTTCGTGCACATAAGGACGTAAGGCCTTGTGAAACTTTAGACTCACAATGCCCGTATAAACTTGACTGGGCTGGCTGAATTTAGGCCAGGACTACTTTATACGCTTTTGTCCTTGAGAATGATGATCGGTCTTGGAATTTCGTCATACCGTGTGAAGAAGACAAATATTAGTAGTCGATAACTGCTGTTTTCGCTTTTTTCCATCCGCTTGCCGAATCTATCGGATTTAGGTGTTGTAACACGAACGCAATCAATCTCTTAGTGATATCTGATATTCATAAATTTGTTCACAGTAACCAAACGCGAAAGGAAATCGTTTCGTGCGGCGTTTTAGCTGCCAGTGTGCGTTTCGTGACAACCAATCAATTTGGTAGAGTTGTTACATCACTTGTGACCGACTTCATCCGTTCGGACATCCAATCAGATAACCGAACGTTAAGGGTGCCTTGTTAAGATTCTGAATCAATAACCATTTGTGTACATATTGCAAATATCTGGTGCAATCACCTCTATCATTGTGACATTCGGCCAGTTGGCTGATGAAACGTAACTGCACAGTCGTCCTTTTGACTGAATAGGATAATTGAACGTACCCAACGGATTGAATCACCTCGAAGGTATTCACAAGACGAGATGTTGTGCCTAGGCCTGTTCGTGATTTTTGGACTACCCTATTTCATTACGCCTATAGTCTCTATTACGACATCCACAGCTGATGGTTCCGGTAAGCACTGTTTGTGTTTGGTAGTTTCACAAATAACGCCTGTTATATCAAAGTTTTAATCAGTTGCACTGATACATTTGTAATTAAGCATCATTCAAATGTGATCGCAGCTCTCGAGTTCAGATGAATCTTCTAGGTAAGCTGTTTCGAAACAAAGCACTTTCCTCTAGTTTTCCTCTTGCTGGAACTGGTCGGTGATACCCATCCTGAGTCTGAGCTCTGGTCAAACGTGTTGACCAATGCGCATTGAACTCACACTAGGCACGACCGAATTACTTTATCTGAAAGTTTCCCCACTCCCGCTCACAAATGAAGATCAGGTTTCTATATCGACTGGACAGGAGACAAACCTACTGACTGTTAACTCCAGTTTATAACATCACCTTTAGGACCTCCGAGCTTGTTAGACCTGCTTAGTAATGTTGTGGGTTGATGCTGTCTATGGAGTTAATTTAGCGGTCATGGCTGATCGTAGACCATTTAGTTATCTCAACACCAGAACAGAACACAATTAGAACAACGAAGTTAGTCGAATAATTTCACTCTATATAGTTAGTACAACGATGTTCTTTACAGCAGAGGCTAACAACACAAAACTAGATTTGATTATTTTTATCGACATGTCAAAAAGGCGTATTCGAAAAATCATTCTCTTAAGTTAGAACGTACAATAACTTAATTGGTTTTCATTCAAAAAGGTTCCATTTTGTTTAATGGTGTGACTGAGCAACAAAAGTAACACAATCATAGTCGGCCCAGAATGTAAGGAGATATGTACATGTATCTACGATATTGTATGAAAACAGGGATTAGCCTGTCTGGACCAGACATAATAACCGCACGGCTTCCTGTGCCTTCACGCTCTACACTCTTCTTTAGATTGAGAACATCCAAGTGATCGATATTTGGAGGATAAGTGTCGTACGTCGACTTATCGGTTATCACACTAGCACGAACGTCTCTTGTGACTCTGACCTGCTGAACACTACATACTCTGCACCGTTATATACAATAGGAGACGTACAGTCTATGAATTTATCCTGAAGAGTTGTATTGTTGTTAGTTGTACAGTTGGTGGATTGGTATCTAGTTGACGTGGATTATTGCATTAAATTTGCCAGCCTTGTTGTCGCCAAGTTGCATGACGTGTTCTTCTCTCCACTAGCTGCATGCTTTCAAAGGTGTTGTGCACTCTTCCATGAAACGCTTCACTAGAAAGATCATTAGTTAGCTGACTCCGTATTAACGATCACAATTGTCACTGATTCGTTTTTGCTCAAACATGTATGATAGTGACCATATACAAGAAACAGTAATTCCGTAATAACTGCGTGAGGTTATGAACGTGTTAATCGGCAGCAGATGTGTTGAATTTTCCTGATTGGCTTCCTTGCTGCTCCCTAATGCACGCTGCTTACAATGAATTATGTGAGTGCAGCAATTTGTGGGATCCGGAGTAATAGCAGTCCTCAAACTTGAGTGCTGTTACTTCATAATTTTGAGTTCCGCAGCCGACATTTATGCCAAATACGATTTTGAGCTAAATGTCCAAGTTTGCCCTCCTCTAATCCACTTATCGTCGTTCGATATTTCCTTTCGCAGTGCACCTATCGTTGACCCTCTGAAATCGAATCGACCTTCCGAATCGTCTTTCCCCGCTACATCACCCAACATAGGTCCAAATATGCAAAATCCCTCTTGATTCCCTCTGATCTGTATGGTTGCTGTGCGTCCCCTGTGTTCTATGAAACTGAGTTCACCCAAAATCTTATCACAAAAGTTCAGGCGAGATACGGTACCCCGATGTATAGGTTTATCTTTCACTGCTAAAATGTGCTAGTATTCACCAATGCACAGAACGCGAAATCTTCAAAATGTCAAATAAACTTCCGCTGACAACATAGTCCTCCTGATTTTGTATGCCATATGCATATTTTCAGCGTGTACACCAAACCGTCATGGGAAACACTCGCTGATAGCTTGCATTAATTTGACATGTACATCGTTCCCACTGAGGATTGGTTCGTTTTGGCTTACATGCACTGATGGCCTCTTCGGTTGTTCAGTGTGAACAAAGCGGCCTGTTGCCCATAGTGGCTTTTCACTTGCTGTGGTTGATCTGACCTACAATTTTCCCTCTTCTACTGATCATTCAAGTATGGGTGGCGTTCATTGTATCAGCCGAGTTAACCAATCCCAGTGTACCATGCAAATCAGATCAGTGTCGAGCGAACACTACGTTCTGTGCACCTCGAGAAATGAATTTTCTGTTTTTACATACCCACATTTTTAACAAATGGAAGGCAGTTAGTTCAATGAAATTGAAGCGTGCAATGATAAGAAACACATTGAAACTCACGAAAACTATACCAAATGGTCACAGCCAGTTCTCACTGAAAAGAAATATCGATTCCTTTTCATGGTTGACTAAATACCAAGAGGATTGATTTTGTCAAGTGAGGAGTGCCATAAATGGAATAAGACTGAATGGGTAACACTAAACGCTCTCTATTCATTTATCATTGAGTATGTACAAATCAATTCACAGTGGTCGGGAGAAGGTGAATGGGATCGCCGAATTTTAGATACACCATTTTTTGGGTATTGTGAACGGTTTAAGAGGTATTTCATTAAATCATTCCATTCGATTTGCGGATCTGCCGAACAATGAGAGGCTGCTTAAGTATGGAGTGGCGGACTGAGTTACTTGGAATGCAGAGGGTAGGTTATTAAATGAGGCATGTAAATGACATGACACTGACTCTGAGGAGAACATGATCACAATAAGTAACCACGTCATCCTGTTACCTAAAATAACCACTTAACACTTGACAGGATCAACTGAAAATAAATATTAGTTATTTACATGAAGTCATGGACAATCGCCAGAAATTACTCCACAGTGATCACATTGTTTAGTTGAAAACAACGTATTGACAGGTTGTGATGTGTTAAGAAACAGATTCCAAGTCTGAGACCAACTCGGCAGTTTCGACAAACTGTCTAGTAGGCCTGGCAAAAGTTAGAGTATCAGGTCTGATAGCGAACGTTACAGTGTTTGAACATCCGCCCAGAAAACAGTTACCATAAGTTGAATTGGATGTTGTACAAACAAAACAGAAGAAGGGGGATATGAGAGCTTGATGAGCACCAAAGTCAATGGTTAGGCGATCGGTTCAACAGCGTGAGTAAATTGGTTGTGATCGGTAGGATAATCGCGTGTAACTTCCACGAGTGACGATCGAATGACAGATTTGCTGGTAACTCGAAGATGCTTCAGTCTCTTATAACTGTCGTACACAAACGATTTTAGATTGTTTTGAGCGATATCGGATTGAAGTGAACTGTAAAGACGACAGCTTGAAAATGTAGTGTGAACAACGATGAGCAGACTGATCAAGGTCCAGCACCACGTCTTCAGTCAGCTACGTCACAGTGATTACTGGTGCATGCACATATGTAGTCCCGAGAACAAATTAAACAATTCACACAACCCACCGTGAACTGATTAAGGATTACATGATAAGCGACACCTACAGAATTGAAGTGGATAGTCTGATCGGTCACGAAGGAACACAGTAATTAACACACACAACAATGAATTTAACCACCGGTTCTCGGCAGACAAGATTGATAAGTCATGTCACTTGTTAAGATATGCTTGCATTGGTGCAGGTCTTTCCCTTGTATAGCGTTTTACTTTGGAACCCGTCCTTCATTTGTGCTAACTCACACAAGTCCGCCATCAGTGGACTGAACCTGTGACACCAGGAGTGTTTATTTCCTCTTACGTGCTTATATTGTACTATAACATCAACAGCAGCAATAACGGCGGAACATGTGTATCTAGGGAATCCCTGTGGCTGAATTGCACGCAGAAAATCGGACAATTGAAATTGAGAATATGTCGATAGCTTTCACAGTTCTGGGGTGTACAATTCACAGAATCATGCAACTGCTAACTGGTAGGATCGAAATCAGCCTGCTTCAGCTTCAGTGTTATGCTCACTTGGCAAAAAAAGTCAGGAGACATAACAACATTTGATATCACGCAAAAATTGCACAGGCGCTAAAAGTCAAACAGTAGTTAGCATCGACTAATGCCCTTTAGTCGAATTAACGTCAGATGATAAAGTCCCCAACTGTCACGAGTCTCCTGTCCTATCCACTTACGTCGAGGGTTGTCCGTAGTTTGATAACCCTAAATCTTTCGATCCACATATCACTTCAATACTCAAGAAGAAAATCACTTTCACTCATAAGTTGGGTAACTAATGAAATGTGTGAATTCAGTCTATTGTAACTGCAATTCGAAGCTCATTCATTGGGTTGTGGTTGCTGTTCCTTTGTATACAGTCCAGCCAGTCATTCGGAGCCCGCGTTCGTTTGCTATTAACATAGAGAAGAAAGGGTTACAAGTTAGATGGCCAACTCAGAGAAGAACATAACATGTTTGTACCCTGCAAGCCTCGGTAAGTAACGGTTTTATGGGGCTTCTAATCAGTTATGTGACTGGTTGCACCGTCTCACACCCGACAGATAGCACCTGCTAACTATGCTCAGCAAAAGGGCGTGAATTCCAGAGACCAAGTCACCTCCCACCTCTCGCATGTACCGTATGGATCGAGAGCAGTAACACTAGGCGATGTTGGAGGTGACAGTTGCCCCATCAGCATACCTAACATGTGACCTAGTTTGTGTCAACTGCATGTTTCTATCAATTCACTTCCAGTAAAAAAACGGATGGGTTGTGTGCGTTGTTGGAATAGTCACCGAACTGGATGCAACGTAACTGGTGGAAACAAAGGTGCCCTAAACTGTCATGGTCATCCTTCATAGGCGGCACGTTCGAATAAGTCTGCATGAGCATGTGTTTGTTGAAGTGAACGCTGAACTATTTTTTCATAGAGAATGTCGTGTTGTAGCGTCCAGTTATATCTCGTCCTAGTCAAGTTATTAGGACCACCTACATCGTGAACAGTACAGTGTATACTTGAGAAATTGCTATATCAAACAAACGTAAAGCACGGGCAGAAGGAGATATATTATTTTGGAGGTGCGTTATGACGAAGCACGAACTCATCCAGAAAAGAACTAGTCGACGTAAAGAAACGTCCGTTTCCGTTATCATCACAATTGAACAAGTGCCGGTCGATGGGTGTAGTGCTTTCTGTCTGAAGTTTGGCTTCCCAAGTACTATGGTCGGCAGATTATTAGGCTATGGTAGTTGTGTGCTTTACTGTTAAAAATAAGACGCTGCCATTGTTTCTTCATATTCGCCATAACAGTAAACCTTGTTACACTACTGGTCATACGGTCGATTAAGGCTTTGCGATGGAAGATCAGGTGTTTCTTCATTGAGCGCCAGTAATCAGCGAGTGCACTAACGCATCGCAGCCACTTCAGTGTAAGCGTTTTAGTCTTCGTTTTATGCCTCATTTCCATTCATTTCGTGTATTTGTTCCAGCGGTTACAGATAAACTGTGAGTTGCCGTGGTTGGTGGAGTACAAAAGTTGGGTTTTGGACCAGAGTAAATTGTGATACTCAGAATTAGGGACTTCGAATAGCCCTGGGAATCGTACGTGGATTGAAACCTCCACGCAAGTAATAAGGAGAAGACCCGGTACTGGTAGCAGTAAGCAATTGTTATTCATGAATTGAGACGCCGAATTTATGAATGTACAACAGTATTAAAGAAATCATAGCCTGTCATTGGCTGATCTCATTAGCACATGCAACATCATAAGCTGTATGTT